>QLPN01004721.1:0-29328 GCA_003314395.1 Albatrellus ellisii | reverse complement strand
AAACAAGTTTTCGCGGCGAAAAATGCAGTTACAACCGTCGCGAGCATTGTGATGAGTACCGACAACGGAAACCGAACGTTCATGGCAATCGTGCCTCAAACATCATCAAGTCCCATTCCGTTCTATGCAACTCTCCTTGCCCTGCCTCCCCAACATCGCAGTTCCGCCCCAACCCCTCAGTCCCAATCTTCCTCCTCCTCTTCTTCTTCGTCACTATCACCAAGCTTCTTGTTCCGTTCCAACAATGCAGCTGCAAGAGCAGCTGTCAGATTACCACCGCCACCTCCGCTGGAGCTGCCTGCGGCGCTCGCGCTACCAGATGATTCCTCGACAGGCAGGGGCGTAGCGCGCGAGTTCGGGTCTGCCTTGCGCAGGGAGTGTATACCTTTGCCCTGGATAGATGCCAATAAATTTGAGCGTCCGGGCTGGGGTGCAGGCAGGGCATTCCCGGGACCAGCACTGCCAGAAGGCGGTGGTGGAGGCGGTGGTGGTGCACCGCCTGAAGGTGGAGGTGGCGGTGGTGGAGGTGGCGTTGGAGGTGCGTTGCTGCTGGAGGAGGGTAGAGGTGGCGGTGGTGGTGGTGGTGGTGGTGCGTTGTTGTTGGAGGGCGGCGGCGGCGGCGGCGGTGGTGGTGGTGGTGCCGCACCGTTTGGCCTGCCAGGTGGAGGCGGCGGTGGCGGCGGCGGGGGAGCCGAAGGCGGCTTGACTGGCAGAGGAGCACGAGAAGGGGGCGCCGGAGAACCGCGCACGGGCGATGGGGGACGTACGGGTGGAGGTGGAGGTGGCGCGGATGTGGTTGGAAAGGTGCGGGGTGGGGAGGGTGCCGGGGGAGGTGGAGGTGGAGGTGGAGGTGGAGGTGTGGTGCGTGGCGGCGGTAGAAGGCTACGCGATGGAGGGGGAGGAGCTGCTGGCGCGGGAGCGTGAATTGATGGGGCTGGCTGTGATTGAGGGAGAGTAGGAGCCTGGGCAGACGAGGCGGAGTCTTGTCGAGCATGCGTGATTCGACGTGGGGCTGGAGGCGGAGGAGGTCTCTTCTTTATGCTACCCGCATTACTGACTGCGCTCACACTACGAGCCTGTGCGGGTGGGACATCCTTAACATCACGCAGAAATGACTTGATGAACTCCTTGTCGTTCTCAATCAAATCGCGGTCAATGCCGAGCTTTTGGAGGTCCTCAAGGATGGTCTTCCAGGAAGGGTCTACATTTGTGGACGTAAACCCTTTGTCTGGGTCAAAGCCCATGTGGGCGACATGGGTAAAGTGCGTCGGGCCCGAGATGAGGGACTTATCAATCTTCGTAGGTTTCCCTGGCTTCTTCTTGGCAGGGGTGGAGACAGACGAGGTGGCTTTATTCTTGACTAAATCGAAGATGAGCTTTGGAGTACGGAAGAAAGGGGGCGGCGTACCTTTCCCTTTCATCACTTTCTTGAGGAAATTATTGGCCTCGCTCTCGTTGGAGAAAACGATACCAATCATGCATTGCTGTACCACGTCGTCAGCATGATTACAATATATTTGGCAAGTGAACTTGCGCACGTCACCCGCAAATGAATGGAATTGTGGTCGATCCTGGAAATACTCGAAGCCTTGCCATAGCTCATGCTCCCATATAACACCCTGCGTGCCACTGACATCTACCATTTTAAAGGAATATACATCCCGTGCAGTGTCTTTCACGAGTACTATTGCGCCTTGGAGGCCACCATATGACCATTTGCCTGGGTCAGGAAATGCAAAATATATGCGAGCGAATGCAGCAGTCTGTATCTTGTGCGTAGATGATTTGGCGTGAGCCTGTATTTTCGCTTTCTCATCCGATGAGAACGAAGATTGGGCCGGCATGATTTAGGGATTCGGAAGGGGGGCTGATTGACCTCGGGATGGAGATATAATGAAGAGGGGTAATCTAGGTGGCTCGTCCCGCGAATGTGAACAATCATGATTGGCGAATGAACGATAGTCAATCAAGCATACCTTATAGTACTTGGGGGGGCGGAGGAAGTGGTGGAAGAAAGCGGAAAGCAGAGACGAAACGCTGCGGTGGTCCACAGGCTTCCGAACCCTAACCCCTTCGGTCCACGATTATCATTGTGCGCTGGCGTATTCATTCCATCGAAATGTTCTCTCTGGCTGTTCGCGGTGCCTCTCCTTTCCTGCGGGCAACCCCCCGCTATTTCTCCGCGGCGACCTCGACACCGTCCACAGCTGAACTCGCCAGCACCACTCCTTTCCATCTTGCCTACATCTTCCTACACTCCTCTCGCTCACCTCACACATTCCCTTCCCGCGTTCCCTCCCCGCTACAACTCGCTCTTCAAAGGCGTGTGGCACAATCGCACGCACTCGTTAACTTTGTGTGGTACGGAGACAAGCAGGGCGACACCCATAAATTGCTTGCCCAGTCAGACACGCAGGACGAGGTATGCAGCGCGACAGCCTTCGCTGCGGGGCGCGGGCAGCTGGACATTCCTTTAGTATCTCTTGCCAACATCAGTGACGTTGCGAGACAACTTGAGCAACACATGGCTACACCTGAAGGAGTCGCCTTGCGCGAGGCCTCCAAGTCAGACATACACATGTATGTATGCACCCACGGAGCGCGGGACTGCAGGTGTGGGGAGTGGGGCGGCCGACTTGTGGACGCATTGCGTGATGAGCTTCGTCGGCGAAGAGCCGTAGATCCCCATGATTCTTGTGCACGTATCAGAGTTGGTGAAGTTGGCCATGTAGGCGGGCATAAGTACATCGACGTCTACTATCACACGGCCACGCATGCTCATAATTCCGTAGATATGCGGCAAATCTTCTGGTCTATCCGTTTGGCGATTGGTGAGCAACCCCGATGGTTGTGTTCTGATTGTTTAATCTTCAACGATATCTTCATGTTGTAGGTTCGGTCTGTGTCGTCCAGACGATGCTCCCTCAATACTAGATGCCATCCTCGCTCGGACTTCCCAGTCTTCTGGTAATGCCCTGTACTCATCGACTTTGGCTTCACATTGGCGAGGCAGAATGGGGCTTACTAAAAACGAGCAAATAGAGATACATCGCTCTGTCGCATGACGTCGTATATTACTGTCATAAGGTACATGCACAAACGTGACGACTTGTAAGCGGCAGTACATAGTGCCAGGTACGTACGTGTTACATTTCCTGGTGGCACTGATGCCTTGAAAATATTTCGCTCACCCTCGTGTATCGTGGGCTCATGAAAGGTATTCCGATATTGACACAACTAAAGGTCATCGAGCTTCCGAGCTGGCTAAAAGCTATACATGAGGTGATCGACTAAACTCCTATAGCCCATCTGACAGGTTTTGGATATGAAAAGATGCATAAAGAGACAGGAAAGCATGTTACACGACATTAATACAAAGCACGGATCGCCTATTTCTAGTTTCAGATTTGTTTGGAATCTTTTATCAATCATGATGGTAGAAGCAAACCAAGCCAATTCAGAATCGCGTTAGTAGTCTTATTACGGTGAGCGACTTCATACAGTAAGGTATGGCCTTTATGTGACCATTCTCATTTTCCAATGTCCAAGGCATGTCTGAGACGGTGATATCAATCAAACTCATTCGTTTACGTAAGCGCCAATGCCCCAGTCCATTTATCTACTTCTGATGCTGTCTGCGTTTACGGTGATACCACCAGCTCGCCCCTTCCCCCTCTTTTTTATTTTTTATTCTATAGTGTTCGGGAGATAGCAGTAAACACTGTCGGCATGTTCGAAAACGGCACATGAGGGTTCTTGTACATGTGTACCGGTCGCCCCTGAATTGACCGCTGGATGTGCCGCATTGGTGGGGTGGAAAAGAAATTCGTTGTGCTTCAGATCTTTCGAAGCACAGGCAAGATGAGAAAACAATGTCGATGCCAGATTCATTGATATCCGAAGGAGGAATGAATCATACATGTGAACTTCGAATCCAATCAGCACGACCAAGACCGGTACAGGCGCGAGAACTGGTTCTGCCATATGTGAACCTCGATACTTTTCTATCTTATCGGGTGTGTAGATGTAGTGTCGAAAGTGCCGGCCTGGAATCATGAGGAATTGGGATTGATCGGGATCCAAGATATGTCAGCGAGACTTGGGGCCGCCATTGCTTCAAGTTCACGGCGAAGGACTGATCTGTTACGTTGCTGATCTTTACTAAGAAGAAATGAAATGCCATGTTTTCATGCGTGGAGGACAGAGGTTTTGCGGAAGGGAAGAGAGACGCTACACCCTCGGTCAATGGAGATAGATTGCCGAGGCTTGTGGCAAGACTCGAGGCATCAAGGTCGTTCCCGACTCCTCTAGGGTCAAACCCCGTCGTTTATATATATATATTATTACGGTATTGTAGACATCTACTTAAATGAGTTCCGCAGGCCTCCTTCCGGTCCATGTCAGGCTTTGTCAGTCACAGATGTCGGGATCTGAAGATGTCCTCCATGCACTCTCCACGACCTACAGCTCAGGAGCATCAGCACCGAAAATCCTATAGCTGAATCTGTATCAGGGACTCCATCATAGCTTAGGTGTGTGTATAGCTGATCCCTACGTTTTTTTGAGGGAGTATAGTACTATGATCGATCGGATCTGGGCTTAAAGAGCTGCACATTTCGCATTTTAGTTATCTCTCTTGGCTCTGCTTCGAATAACAAGAGGGAAAAAAGAGGTCTATTTAATACATTGCAAAGAGTGCTCATGGATATTTTCAAGGAAGGAATACGAGTGTGGAAAGAGCAACAGCAGTTGTTTACCTTTTGTCTCATGTTTAACTCTAGGCTTTTGATAGTATGATACCATGTGTGAATGGTGAACCTCATCGACGCGTCAACGGTGAGGTTGCTACGAGGCCTGATACACTGTAACTAAAGTATACCTCCTGACTTTTGCACCCACTCCCTTCATACTTCAGCTACCATGTCTACACAACAGCCCATTATCGTGTACCGTATTCTTCGCAAGATATCAGAACTGACTTTGTCCAATTTCTATAATGATGTGTACGTCGATGGCAAGGAAAACATCCCCGCTGACCTTCCTGTAATAATGTACGTCCCAGCATCTTCTATGCCTCATCTTCCTCCAGCAATTTACCAAGCACAGCTGTGCAAACCACCAGAACGAAATCATCGACATCGCGACTCTCGGTGAGCAACTGCCGCATAGTCCAATATGGGCCCTCAACGCATGTTTTGGCTAGTCGCAACGATACCATACCGCCGGCACATACATTTCTGGGCCAAGTCGACAATGTTTTCAAATTCCCTCATGCGCGCAATGTTGCTCTCCTCGGGCGCACTCCCGGTTACGCGCAACCCCGACCGCCTCTCTTCCGTGAGCAGCGGTCTACCCAGTTCTGGCTCCCAACCTGCGCCCAACTCCGTTCCGAGCAGCATGCCAGCCGTTATGAACGGCGCGCTCTTCGCATCAACGGTTCGTGCGCTCGCAGCGGATGGTGTCGTAGGCGTCTTCCCCGAGGGCACGAGTTACACGGAGCCGCGTATTGTACAAGTCAAAGAGGGCGCTGCGTGGGCTGCCCTTGAGTATATGCGGTTCGTACAGGGCAAGGGCATGGATAGCACCGAGGAACTTCTTGTCATGCCCGTGGGAATCACGTATACAGACAAGACCCAGTATCTCAGTAGGGTAAGTGGTCTTATTCAGCGAGCGTCACTGTAATTGGAGGCTCCTTCGATGGCAAACACCGGCATAGTGTGAAAACGTTGAGTTCAAATGCACACGCCGAAAGATTCCCCATTTGATATGGCTTATTGTATTATAAGGCTGATTGTCATCTCTATTTAGATATTTATCAAGTGCGTGCCAGAGGTGTTGTGTTCTCGTTCATCTACGATGCTGAGACTTTCGCAGGTATGGCAAGCCAATCTCGACAGAACCGTACTTAAAAGATTATCTATCTGCGTGTGCATCTTCCGACAGAGACGCAGCACACGGTGTTGTCGCGCGTCTGACTACGGAAATCGAGAGCCGAATGCTCCAACTGACCGTGAACGCGCCAGACTGGTAAGTCTATACGTACGACCCACTATATGGTTTAACCACGAGATAGGGATACTTTGTTTGCGGCGACGACTGCACGCGAGATTCTGTGGGATGAGCAAGACAAATCAGTCCCACTGTGTCATTTCGTGGACATCACTCAGGCGTAAGTCGTTTAGTGCCGAGCATAGATATGTATGGTAATAACGAACCTTGCAACTTGATGACAGGCTGGTTGACCTTTTCTCAGCTGAGACCTTTGATTTCGTGCCGGAATCCTACCACCAAACAAGATCCGCTCTCCTACGATACGCAGCCTTGCTGCATTATTCAAATATGCGTCACAGCAACCTCAGTACCGTCCTTCCTGCATCTCGGATTGCGTCTAAAGTGACATCCTGGGACGCCGCTCGTGGATTCGCCGTACAGCTTGCGAAGATGTTTCTGCACCCTCGTATAGCGCTTTTCCTGCCTGTGCTCCCGTTATACGCGCCAGCATACGCCGCAGGGGCACTCGCGGCACGATTCATGGCGCAATCGCGCTTGGCAGAGACCATCGCGGGGCACAAAGTGATCTTTGGGGGTCTGGCACTCGCTGCAACGTATGTGGGTGCGGGGAGCTTGCTCGTACAATGGGTATGTGCTCTCGGGCGTGCCGACGTCGGTGCTGCGTCACTTGTCGATAGTATATGTCGGCTTGGGCGGCGCGCTTGCGGCGCTGAAGGCGTGTCTGGGCGTATTCGTGGTACAATAGGCATGGTGGGCTTGGTTTTGGGTGTATTATGGCTGGCATCTGGCTGTCACAATTCGCTTGTGAAGAGTGTGTAATATTTTCTTCTCTTTACGGACCCGGTCTTTAATGCAAATTTTCGAGGGCAGGCAACTATGAACAGTGAGTTACTACTCTATCACGCTGATTGCTGAGCGCCATGCGCCCTGACACGTTAATTGGACATACAGATTGAAGAACCTCACCGCCGCATACAAAGTCCTTGTGGGCCTCCTTGCATCTTCTACCTCCCTGGATTCGCTGCCAAACACATATCGCCGACCACCTTTACCGCCGTCGGGCCCGTTTATCAAATCGGAGGCCTCAACTCCACGGATGGGTATCGCGGGTGGGGGCCACCATGCGCAAGGCAGCAAGGGGGCATCTAAGGCAGTGTCGTCGTATCGACTGATCCGTCCGCTGCTTGAGGCACGCAGGGCGGCCATGGTTGCGATTGCGGAGTACTTGCGAGAGGTAAAAGGAAAAGACTTTCATGTGGAGTTGGGGGAGAATGTCCTGGCTCGTGCGAGGGCGTTGGAGAGAGAGCTGGGAATGAGGTCAGCCACGCGGCTATCGTGAGCTTGAAGACACGGGATTATTCAGCCTCTTGTCGCGCTAGTCCTTCTATTGACATTGATGTTTCTTGTATCATGTCTCTAGTGTATTCCAGACTTGTATCACCGTGTATATATGGACTCTAGAGCGTGTGATAGGCGTGCTGTTTCGCTTGTCGCATGGGGATAAAGTCTGCATCTCACTTGTATCAGCGCCCACATCGAAGTTCTATTCCACCCTCTCCCTCTGGCACAGCACGTCCCAAGATTGTTCTCTGCTCACCTCCCCCGCTCTGGGCGCTACAAAAGCTCCCCATCTAATCGCAGAAGATAAGATAAGATGTGTCTCTGATGCGTCGTGTACAACACGTGGAAACAACGCAACCTGTGTCTTCCCGGCGCCATGGACCCGATACCCGCTCTCTTCCTATCCTTTCATACAGTTACTCTCCAGGAGCAAGCGCCAGATGCTGGTTGTCCACCCCAGGTCTGAGTGCGACGTTTGCAAGGAACCGTATGCACTCGACTCCCCCAACTCTATTCCCCACGCCATAGCATGTGGCCACATATTCTGTCTCCCGTGAGTCATATTGTACCGCTCTGGAAACCGCATATAGCTCATATTTTCATTTTCGTGTTATATGTACTTTGTGGGCGCATACTCACTCACGGCGTCAAGGTGCCTTCAACGTGTTGACCCAAGTGCATGCCCTCTTTGTCGCCGAGCGTTCCAGCTAGACCGAGTCAAGAAGCTGCACGTCGACCGCCCGCCACACGATGAAGACTCTTCTGCACAACGCGAGGCCGCTGCGCTTATGGAACGTGTTGCGCTGGTGGCGGGGGAGAATACACCACCGGGGGATGTTACAGACGCTCTCGGGGATGCTCACAGATGGCTTGAGGCGCATGCGGACACCCCCAACCCAGTTGGTATCGCATTCTAACTGTGGCCACTCCTAATGCTTACCATACCCTGGATCCAGTTTGCAGCTTTGACTGCGGCGGTGTCAGCGCTCGAGCGGTACAGAGAGTTGCAAGTCCGTAGCGAGGTATACAGGGATAAAAATGATGAGTTGAAGCGCAAATTGCTGCATCGAGACAACATGCAGAAGCAGGGGAGTAAGGAATCCAAGATCATCGAGGAGACTCTGTTGTCCCAGATCGACGATCTCAAAAGGTATGTGCTTCTGCAACTCCGAAATGCTGTGCTCGAATTGACTCGATCTGTTTGTACACATTGGTACATGTAGTCGGGTGAGTCAATTTTATCCAAGCCCGTATCACATGGCAAAAGTCCTGACAATCTGCCAAGATCGAGGACCGCGACGAGGAGCTTCAGTTCTGGCACCGCAGCTTCCCAGCGTTTAGACGTATTCGCCCCCCCATACCCTCAAATGGTGCCACCGCTGTTCATCGCCCCCCCGAGATAAAGGAGCACTCTGTGGATCCTGATACAAGCGGCTCTAATCCTCGTCCTCACCCTCCTCAGCCTACAAAGTACAACCTGAGGCCACCGTCGAACAAACGGGACGAGTGTGACCCGTATCAAAGTATCAATGGTGGTACTGTGCCTCAAGTCCTCCCAAAACCATACATTTACCCTCCCAATACATTATCAGTAAGCCCTTCTTGAGCGGTTGGTGCAGTATTGCAGCTTGACGTGTCTACTAGGGGTCTGCGTCCGCCACATTCGTACCTGGTGCGCGATACGAAGAGCGCGTCATTCCACGTCCGGAAGACTTTGGATGGGGTGAGGCTGCCGATTATTCGCATGATGCTAATGCCGAACGTAGGCGAGAGAGGGAGCGTGAACGTGATGCTGGGAAACGAGATAGGCGGGGCCCACGACATGAAGGAGAGACGGAGGACGAGCGACGGGAGCGGCGACGGCAGTACAAAGAGGGGGCTCGAATTCAGGCACGTGAGCGTGAACGTGAGGAAGAGGGCGAGGCCACTGTGCAACGGGGCGATGTTATACTATCTGGTAACGCTTTGGGCATTGGCTCTAGCTCCAATGGCACAGCTAGCAGCTTCTCCTCGCACGATCTTCAGCCTGGGCCTTCGTTGGCCGGTGCTGACCGCCCGCATACCGCGGATGGTAATCATTCGTATTCTATCTGGCCTTCGGCAGGCGACCGCTCTCAGGTATCGACTCATGGTGCAAGTACCAGTCTCATGATGCAAGTAAATTCTGGTGCACATGGAAGCTCCATCACGAGCGCGAATCACGTCAGTGCGCCAGGACCATCCTTGTCTAATGGAGCGAATTCGACTTCGGTTACTGGACAGCGCGATTCAGTCTACTCTTCCCATCGCAGATCTAGCATCGACCATATGATCCGGGGATCCCAGTGGGTTACCACAGTGGATTCTCGAGCGGCACCTGCACCCACCAGGCTTTCTACACATGTGTCGACTCAGGAGAACTCCTCAAGCACAAGCCTTACTGGTCTTGGTCTTCTCAACTCGACTTTCCCTACCCACGCATCCAACGAACGTGGTCATTTTCCTGACGAATCCCATACCCTACAAGACTTCTTGCGCGTCCATAACGTTCCTGAGGGACTGGATGCGACCCGCGGTGGGACACCTCGGAGCAGCGCTACGTCATGGGGCACTGTACAGTCAGGCGCGGCACCCTCCGCAGCATCAAGCGCCAGCAATTTTTTTACGCAGCTTGTTGGCTTTGACCCTGTTCCAACTGATGCTGCGGGTGATACTAATAGAAGGTCAACAAACGGTCTCTTTGGCGGGGCTGGCAGCGGACACACGATCTATCCCGTAACCTCTTCCCATTCCAATGACTCGGCCAACGATCCTTCGCATGCGTACCGACACGACAGCACGAGTGCGCGTTCGCGACACAATACCCCCCCGTATCAAGCCGCACCCGTGGTATCGATGCCTGCTCAGGAACGTGGCCAGCACAACACCTCGCGTGCTAACACGCGCTCGCGCACTGCATCCGAGTCACAGACTCCATTCTACTTGCGGCACTCGGACGACGCGCCGCACGCCCGCTCGCGTCACGAGTCCACCGCCTCCACCCGGGCCGCTTTTACTGGCTGGCCCAACCGGAATTATGTGGCGGCCCCCACGTCGATACCAAACCCCAGCGTGGGAGCCAGTGCACCTTCGGCGCCAACAACCTCTTCAGTGCCATATCCCAGAGCGGCATCCACGGCGTCTCTGGCACGGCACGCTGGAACGACCCAGGCACATTCTGGAGTACCCTACCCGTCTGTCGCCCCGTCAGTGCCGTATCGTCCAGGCTCGACGCTCGGCGGCACTGTGCCATACCCCTATCCTAATATGTATGCACAAAGGTCTGCAGCGTCTGCAGCATCTTTACATTCGCAACACTCCCATAGAAGTGGGCAGATCACTTGGCGTACGCACGTCGACGGGCGCCACCATTAAATCAAGCCTCGCACGAGCATTGAGGTGATATTTGGGTCATTCATTGGATCCTAGTTATCTTGGCGAAATGTATTCATGATCGTGATGGACTGTGTTTCTGACTTAACGGGTGTGTTTTGATGTACTGCTGATTGTTCACATTACTGTTCTGACCCCTGGATGCGATAACATTTTCTTGCATCGCCACGCATGTAATGATTTTTATTTTGTATTGAATTATACTGAAGCCGAATTTGCTGTGTTGGCCGTCCACCCGTCTGAGATGCCATAAATGCCTTGAGGCTGGGCTTTCATGAGTTCTAGTCGAAACGCAAATCTTGAATATCATCTCTTTCTCCCAGTCACACCCATTTTTCTCATGGCAAATGAGTAGCCCCCATTTTTGTACTCCCTTGAGGTTAACCTTGGAGCAGACAGTTCCATGCTTTTTGATGTGTCTACCCCCACAACTGTCAGGATTTGGACTCACATACTGGTACTCCACTTTCTCTTTCTGTTTCTCTGTCATTCTACTCCACATACATGTGGTGGTGGTGTAAGACCTGAGGGTGTAACCCCTTAGGAATCATGCCTATTGTTTCATTAATCATCATTGCAGCAGTTACAAGTACTATAAAGGTGACTTACTATACATTGAGGTAGTGCATCTCAACCTTCTTCATTATACTTGTCTTCCTGTGGTCTTTGTTTAAATATGGGCAAGGTGGCAAACAGCAGATTGAGGGTTAAGGTGTAGATATAGGGTTGTTAGCCCAGGTGAAGATAAATGAGCCACAAGGACAACAGTCCAGAGGCCTAGAGAGCTAGAGACATAGCTGTAAGATAGAGAAGATGTGTACCAGAGGGCAGAGGGTACACAGAAGACAGAGAGAGAGCTCAACACATGCAGAAGTGCTGAGGTAAGACAAAGACAAAGTAAAGTAGATATAGTAAGAGCAAAATAGAGTTGAAGAGGAGCTCAAACTATAAAGAGAAAAGAAATACCAATAAGATGAGATAGATATAAGTATACTTAATAAGTAAACAGTGTGATCAGCATCATAAGGTAGTGAAAAACCAACAGTCTTTACCAATTGCAGTTGTTATTCATGTGTTCACCTTGGAGGCTTTGGTATCCTTGTATATAGGTGTTTGGCTGCTCATGCATGTTAAACCCTAACATTAGGTTGAGATCTCTTACTCTGACTTGAACCAACCCTGGTGCCCCTGTACCCCAACCCCTTGCCCCTGTCGTTTCACCTTCAAAAAGGCAACACAGTTGTCTACAGTGGCCATCCTGTTTAATATTTAGGCCTTCATATGTGGAGAATAACTGGGACAGACACCCATCTCGACAGTTCAGGAACTGAGAATCCTGATATCTCTGTTGCTAGCATATGAGCTTACATTCTTGACCCTGTAACTCACAATCAGACCAATATCCCACTTCCAGGAGGTATTTTGACTACCCCTGGTATGGCCCCTGCATCCCTTTTCCCCATCCCCTTTTTTGCACCTCCAGAACTTTTCCCATGACTGGAACCAGTGACTGATGATGTTGTAATGACTTCTACTACCCCTAAACCACAATTTCTGAAAATCAACAAACCCACTGAGTTTGACAGAAACAGGACAAACTTCCAAAGTTTTTATTTGTCATGCACAAAATATCTCATAGCTTACTTGGACTTACACCCCTCTGATGCACAGAAGATATTATTTGTCTTGTCATTTATGACTATGAAGACAGCCCTAGCATTCAACGACCAATACACACTCAAAAATATGATGGGCAACAGTTACCCTACCTATGCCAACTTCATAACTGAGCTCAAAGCAGAATTTGAAGACCCTCATAAAGTCTGACAAGTGTATCTCACCCTTCAACAACTGAGGCAAGGGACCCAAACAGCTGATGAGTATAACTCTGCCTTTCTAGCCTTAGTCCATGACTTAGTCCATGATGCCAATATCCCTGACAACTGAACACAATTGGACTATTATGAACAAGGGCTTAATTCCAGATTGGCTGACCAGATTTACAATTCAGAAGTTCCAAAGACATCGAAGGGATGGATAGAGCATGCCATTGTAATGGATACACAATGGTGTGCCCAAAAGGATCAAAAGAAGTTTTGTTTGCCCTTCTCCCTTTCTTCTACTACTCCTGCTGCTCGTAGAGACCCAAATGCCATGGACATTGATTGTTGGTGTCAACTACCAGCCTTGTGACCAAGATTACAAAAGCTTATGGAGCAGGATAGAGAAAAGTTAAGAAGGGAAGGGAAGTGTTTTGCATGTTGTCAGTGTGCATGCAGGATATGGGAGATGGCAGCAACTATGATATATATGAGTGATAACATGTATGAGAACCCTAGCATGACTAGGGAAGTGGGCAGATGTAGTAAGGGTGGAGCAATGTGGTTCAAGTATGCTGCAGGGAAGAGGTAAGAGAGAGTAGAGAGTGGGATGAGGGAGGTACTCACTCAGACTGGGTGTAAGACATCCAAGGAGGTCATATAGTAAGA
This sequence comes from Albatrellus ellisii, assembly GCA_003314395.1. Lineage (NCBI taxonomy): Eukaryota > Fungi > Basidiomycota > Agaricomycetes > Russulales > Albatrellaceae > Albatrellus > Albatrellus ellisii. The sequence continues at coordinate 16,075 of QLPN01004721.1, read as the reverse complement.
GTCTCATCTTATGTAGTATTTGTGAGTAAAGTTAGGGCAGAGGATGTGAAGTAAAGAACAAGGACTACCTAAAGTGGTGCAATGTGCATTGCATGGAGTATAGAGTGGAGTGGGTAGTCTGAGGAGAAGAAGTCTGAGGACATGAAGCATCAGGATGTACATGTGTGTATGTAAAGTATTGTAAAGAGAAGCCAAACAAAAATAGTAGCATGTACAGTGGATTTCAACAGTCAGAGTGGATACATGGCCAATCAATGCCCAACAAAGACAACAACTCTGCACATTTGAGTAGTAGAAGAAGAGGTGTCTTCTTCTATGCTTCCTCCCCCTATCTCCAATCTGACTGCTTTGTATGCACCCCCTCAGATCATCAACCATACACATGCCTGCATCTCTGACATTGTGAATGAAGAAGAAGAACAGATGATACCTGCTAAGAGTGGCCTATTGGACAGTCTTAGGGAAGATCTACTATAATAATACCCCTGGTAACAAGGTAGTTGATACATGCTTGATAGGCATAATAAGTGTTCCTGATGACAATGTAGAGAGGGATCAATGAGATAGTGATGAGGATGATACTGTTGATGACTAAATGAGGATGAGTTTAGGATGTCTTAGCAATGCTTAGAGTGACTTTAGAGATCTTAGACTTAGTTCTTAGGAGTGAAGTGAGTTTGTAATGAGCTTTAGGTCAAGTGCAGTAAAGGATAATCCCTAGATTGTGAAGTTGACAAGACTGGGGTTTAAGACCACCAGTCTTTCAACTACTTATACAAATTCAGAGTGCTAAAGATAGTACAAGTAAGGTTCATGGATCAATGATGATTGCACAGCAATCAATGATGTCACATGACCTAAGATGCATCCATGAATATAGTAAGTGGCTCAGCCACAAGCACAAAATGAATGAGAGGTAAACAAAGATAAACAAAGATAAGATGAGATGAGTCCTTGCTAATTGTATAGTAATAGTCCTTAGTAAGTAAATGTAAAATAAAATAAAGAAAGATAAGAAAAGAAGTAAAGGTAAGTCTTTATAGTATTTGGAGTCAAACTTGTTGTATTTTGTCTGCTATCTATGCCGCTGAGCAGTTCCCTCTGTCATATTCTATCATATTATCTTATTTACATCTTATCTTTCTATCTACTTCATCTGCATCTTACCACACATCTGATCTTATCTCATGTCTCACATCTTATCTCATGGCTCTACTCTGTCATCTATCTGTGGCTCTGCTCTTTCATCTCTCTCTGGCCATGCTCTTACTCTTCTGCTTTAGGCAGTCTCTTAGTCATCCTCTCTGTAGCTCCACCTTCATCTATATCTTTTCCCTTGTCATCTCTGGCTCTGCTCTAAGTCTTTCCACTCTTAGGAAAGCATCTTACAATTACACTGTGCCTGCTAAGAGCGGCCTATTGGACGGTCTTAGGGAAGGTCTATAATATTACTCCTGGTAACCAAAGTTTGGATACTAGCTTGATGGATGTAATAGAGGTTCTTGATGACGATGAAGAGTGGGATTAACGATATGGTTATGAGGATAATTCCACCAATAACGATATGAGGATCCAGAGTGACGAGTGTAAGAAGTCTTAGCGATGTTTAGTGACTTTTTAGAGTTCTTAGACTTTAGAGTGAAGTGAGATTGTGATGAGCTTTTAGATCAAGTGCAGTATAGGAGAATCCCTAGATTGCGAAGTTGACAAGACTGGGGTTTAAGACCGCCAGTTTGTCAACTATTTATACAAAACTAGTGATCTATCTATAATAACGTTGCGCAGTATTGTGCAGTAAGTAAATGATAATGCGCAGTAATGTGCAGTAAGTATGCGTCCATGTGATATAAATGGCTCAGCCACAAGCGTGAAATGAACATGAGACAAACATAGGTAAATACAAGTGAGAAAAGGGAGTCCTTGCTAATTGTATAGTAATAGTCCTTAGCAAGTAAATGTTATAATAAAATAAAGAAAGATAAAAGGAGAAAAGATAAGTCTAATATAGTACCTGGAGCTATGCTCACACTTAAGTATATAAATACTTAAGTACTATAAAAGAGAAAAGAAAAGATAAGTCCTTACTAAAGTAAAGTGGAGCTAAGCTCACACTTGTAGTAATAATACTACACTTTACTATAGTAAGTAAGATAAAAAAAAGAAAGAGGAAAAAAAGAAGAAACTGTTACAAGGTGCCAAAGCAAGTGCCTCGTAACAGTGCCCTCATGTCTGGCATCATCTTACTCTTGTCTGTGCTCTCCTCTGCCTCTGTCCACCTCCTCCCACCTACTATCCAATCTATGCTTGCTGTTCTCCTTGTTCTCTCTGCCTGCCCACTCCTGCATTCACAAAACTCACAGCTCAGTATGTAAATACTGTAATACTATAAAGATAGAGTCCTTACTATAAGTATGAGCTAAGCTCAAGCTGTAGTTAATACTATGCTTATAGTAAGTAAGATATAAAAAAGAAAAAAAGAGAAAAAGGAAAACTGTTACAAGGTGCCTAGGCAAGTGCCTCATATCAATACCCCTGACTTATGATGAAGTGGTGGTTTGTAAGGTTTATGAAACCATATGTGTGTTACCAATGGAAGGAAGAGTTGCCTTATTGGTTATGTTGGAGGATTTTTAGGAGGTTCAAAGAATTCTACACATCTTTGAACTAACATGTTGTATCCTGATGGATTGCTCCACTCTGTAAAAACATCCAATGCACTTTACCTTAAAGTTCAAATTAGCAATCATCATGGAAGCTGTAGACTAGAATAACAAAAGGCTCTAATTGACAGCAGAGCTACAAGCAATTTTTATCAAACATTGCCTTGTCACCAAACTCCACATTCCCATGATTCCCCTTCCATGTCCCTGTGAACGCAGGTATGAGCAAACCAAGAAGAGAAGGGAGCAGACGAGGTAGATTGTGGTGAGGGCACAGTAGTAAGTGGTGCACACTAGGGTGCAGAGTGGAGAGACGTGGTATGACATATTGTATAATGCCATGGAGCTACAGAAAGTGGGGGGGCGTAGTATAAGTAGTGTGTGCTGAACTGAGTTTGGGCAGAGAGTAAATGTGGGGTTGTATGTGGGGGTGTCGTACATGCTACACAAATGTGGGTGTAGTGATGTAAGTGGGTTGAGAATGTGGTAGTGAGTTTAGTAAGTAGTAGAACGTGCGTCAGTAGGGATGTAAAGAAGACATGTATAGGTAAGTAGAGTGAAGCTGAACAAATACTGTGGATATTTCCAACAGTCCCCATATAGTTTGTAATGTGGACAGTACTGAAAACAAACTCAGAAGAGCCACACATGAAGCTATTCTTGAAATGAAGGTTCAAGATCATGAAGAAGATGTAAAATTCTTTGTCATTGATCTAGGACCTGATAATATCATTTAGGATATCCCTGGCTTAAAATGCATAACCCCAATATCAATTGGGTTACAGTAAAGGTCTCTTTCATGCATTGTCAACCTATTTCACAATGTGCTGGATCCAGAAGATTGTTATCAGCCAGAAGAATCAAATTCAATGCTGGATTGCCACTTGAAGAAGGGGATGAGGTATTTATGGGAATACCAGATGAAGAATGGGTTCAACAAATAATTCAGGCTACAAAACTTGCTGCTGCCATCACTCCCAAGTTAACAGTGATACCAGATCATTATCAGGAGTTTACTAAAGTATTTTCAGAGGAAGCATCTCATTCTCTCCCCCCTCTGCATGATTGGGATCATGCCATTGATCTCAAACCTGATGCTATCCCTGAAAATAATTGCAAAAATTATCCTTTGAATCCTTCTGAACAGATTACACTCAACAAATACATCAAAGATATGACTGCACATGGTTACATTTGAGATTCGAAATCCCCCTTTGCATCTCCATTCTTCTTTATCAAGAAGAAAGATGGCAAACTATGACCAGTACAAGACTATTGTCAATCGAATAGTCTTACTATCAAGAATCAATATCCTCTCCCTCTAATCTCTGACATTGTTGAGAAGCTGAAACATGCTAAATATTTTGCCAAATTTGATGTTAGGTGGGGCTATAACAATGTCTGAATCAAAGAGGGTGATGAATGGAAAGTGGTGTGAGGCCAATGCTATGTGTTACGAGGCACTTGCTTTGGCACCTTGTAACGCGTTTCTTTATTTTCTTTTTTCTTTTTTACTTACTAGTAAAGTGTAGTATTATTACTACAAGTGTGAGCTTAGCTCCAATTTACTTAGTAAGGACTCTCTTTCTTTTTCTCTGATATAGTACTTAAGTATTTACATACTTAAGTGTGAGCATAGCTCCAGGTACTATATTAGACTTACCTTTTCCTTTCTTTCTTTCTTTATTTCTTATAACATTTACTTGCTAAGGACTATTACTATACAATTAGCAAGGACTCCCCTTTCTTGCTCTTATTTACCTTTGTTTGCTTCCAGTTCATTACACGCTTGTGGCGGAGCCACTTATATCACATGGACGCGTACTTACTGCGCTTTACTGTGCATATTCGTTTACTTACTGCGCCTTACTGCGCAACTTTACTATACTTAGTTCTCAATTCTTGTATAAATAGTTGACAAACTGGCGGTCTTAAACCCCAGTCTTGTCAACTTCGCAATCTAGGGATTCTCCTCATACAGCGCTTGACCTAAAACTCACTATAACCTCACTCCTCTCTAAGAACTAAGTCTAAGAACTCTGAAAGTTACTAAGACGTCTTACGCTAAGTCAAACTGGACTCCCGTATCGTTATTGGTGGAATTATCCTCATAACCATCTCATCAATCCCACTCTTCATCGTCATCCAGAACCTCTATTACGTTCATCAAGCCAATATCCGAACCTTGGTTACCAGGAGTAACATTCTAGACCTTCCCTAAGACTGTCCAATAGGCCGCTCTTAGCACTATGTTGAAGCCAAACAACAAAGAAGAAACTAAAACCAAAAGGACAATCGTGCTTAGACTAGCAGATATCCCAGATATATAATCAGTAAAGTAAGACAAAAGAAACTAGAAGGTACTGCACCTAGTGGATATCCCAGATGATCAGAACTGGGGATAAAACACTAAGTGGACTATGGTATTTATAGTACTGGAACCAGTGCATAGACCATGCTATACACTATAGGGCTGGAATATGAGAACAAGAAGAGATGAGGTCATAGCTAATAATAGGAGAGATGCATCAGTGTTGTACAATAAGTGCAGCAACAGTGAGAACAATAAGTAAGCACTCCATAGTCAGTGTGGGAACAATAAGTAAGATTCCACAGCAACAGTGAGAAAATGAGTCATAACTACTTTGTAAGCAGGCCGATCGGAGATGGGATGACTGGCACATCATCGGCTGATAAAGATGAACAAAAGGAATGCATGACTGTGGGAATCACTTCAATAGATCAGGCGCAATTGTAAGATCTATGGTAATAGAGACATAAGAAAAATAGGAAAAATGAAGGGAAAAATAGAGGAAATAATAGTGGCCTGACAAGTGGCCTTTAAAACCAATAGGGGAGTGTTTGAACCCCTTGTTATGTTTTTTGGACTTATGAATTCTCCAGTGACTTTTCAAACTATGATGAATTCTGTCTTCTGTGATCTCTTGATATGGGAAAAGTTTTCATTTATATGGATGATATTTTGATTGCTACTGCAGCAATAGAGGAACATCATCAACTAACCAGACTTGTTTTGCAATGACTCACTGACCATTCCCTTTACCTCAAGCCAGACAAATGTGAATTTGAAAAAGAACAGGTTGAATATTTGGGACTTATCATTTCAGCAGGTCAAACTACTATGGATCTGGTTAAGCTACAAGGAATTCAAAATTGGCCAATCCCTACAAAATTGAAGGAAGTATGTGCCTTTCTAGGGTTTGCAGGGTTTTATTGACACTTTATCTGCAACTTTTCACATCTTACATGACCTCTGCATGATCTTACCAAAAAGGATATCTCATGGCACTGGGGTCAACCCCAACAGGATGCCTTTAACCTTTTGAAAGCCAAATTTCTTTCTTCTCCTGTTCTTATCTCCCCTGATGTGATGAAACCATTCCAATTGGAATGCAATGCATCAAAATGTGCTTGTGGAGCAGTGTTGTCCCAAAAAGGAGAGGATGGCTTATGGCATCCTGTTGCCTTTATGTTGAAATCCTTTTCAGAAGCTGAATGAAACTATGATATTTATGACAGAGAATTACTTGCCATCATCAAATTGCTGGAAGAATGGTGACAATACCTTGAGGGTGCCCCTCATTGTATTACCATTCTTTCTGATCATAAAAATCTTGAAGTATTCAGGGATGCCCAAAAGCTATCATGATGACAAGCTCAATGGGCTTTATATCTCACCCACTTTGACTTTCAGATCAAACATATTGCTGGCTCAAAAGCTGGTCAACCCAATGCATTGTCATGTTGACTGGATCATGATGATGGAAATCATGACAACAAAGATCAAATCATCTTAGACCCTTCTCTGTTTATCCACCCCATTTCAGCTAATGTCATTGATAATGCCTTCTTTCCTCATATCCAGGCTTGTACCAATTGGGATGATGAAATTCTGGATATATCATGTATTCTTCAGGCTAATGTTTCTAGCTCTGCAAAAACTCAACTTTCACAACATTGGACAATTGAACAGGGGGTAATTTATTACTCCAGATGTCTTTATGACCCAAAAGATGACATACTAAGAAGAAACATTGTCCAAAGTCTACATCTCACCCCCACCACAGGACATCCCAGAAGACTCAAAACCCTTGACCTTGTACATTGCACCTTTTGGTGGCCAAAGATGAGGAAGTTTATATTTGAATTTGTTGATGGATGTCCCATTTTCCAAGGATATTAATATTTATGAAACAAAACACATATTCCCCTTTTCCATATCAAACCAGAATCAATAGCTGAACCTTTGTAAGACCTGCAATCTGGTGGCTGACAAGCACTGCACTAACATGAGCTGCAACCACCTAGCAGTGACCATCTACATACACACTAAATTAGTCTCTTCATACATATATCTGAACAGTGACCACAACTGCCCAATACCCTCTGCTAGGCTCTTGCCTGGAGCTGAGATGGCATACATACAGGATACCATATGATAAAAGAGGACAGGGTGTGCCCCTCCTAGCAGAGACCTCCTGCACATGATGCAGTACCAGCAGACAGCACTTCCATCTATTCTGCTGCTCTAAATTGCATTCTTTCTTTCTCTTATGCTTGATGGATGAAGCAAGCTGCTTTATGCCAAACCAGAACTATGTGCAACATGCACTACTGTTGATCAGAACCTAGAATTTGCAGCAGAGCATCTAGCTTCTCTACACCTTTTTCCATGGTTTCAATGGACTTCATCATCCAACTCCCATTATCCAGGGATATGGTGCCATGGCTGTTTTTATAGATCATCATGTAACCAAAATGAGTGTGATTGTTCCATGTCATTCTTCAATATCTGCCACCCAAATGGTGGATCTCTACAAAGATCACATTTGGAAAATGTTTGGCTTACCCCATCATATCATTTCAGATCATGGTCCTCAGTTTATGGCTAAATTCACAAAAGAATTATGCAAAAAACTGTCCATCACTCAAGCTATATCTACTGCTTACCATCCTCAAACAGATGGACAAACTGAACAAATGACTCAGGAACTAGAACAATATTTATGTATGTTTTGCACTGCCAGACAAGATGATTGGTCTAGTCTTCTTATGACTGCAGTAATTCTCATATTCATTCTACATTGAAGTATTCCCCATTCTTCCTCTTTATGGGATATCATCCCCACACTCAACCTGCTATTCTGATTATATCATCCCTTCCATCAATTTCTGAAAGACTAGTTCTTTTACAGACAGTCTGAAATGAGTTAGCAGCAGTGCAATCCATTGTCCATTGGACTTGGAAATCCACCATCAATTGTCCTTCATATCAGCTCCATGACTGAGTTTGGTTAGACACAACCCACCTTTCCTCTGCCTTCCCTTCTATGAAACTTGCTCCAAAGAGATATTGACCATTTCCTATCTCTGCCATTATCAATCCTGTTGCTTATCACTTATCCCTTCCCACTCATTGGAAGATACATCCAGTCTTCCATGCCTCTCTTCTTCATCCATACACTGAAACAATGGCTTATGGACCACATCATATGCCACCACCCCCTGATCTCATAGAAGGAGAAGAACATACCAAGGTTGAAAATATCCTCCAATCATGATATCACCAAGGTCACCTTCAATATCTTGTGCATTGGAAGGGATACCTGCTAAGAGTGGCCTATTGGATGGTCTTAGGGAAGGTCTGCTATTACAATACCCCTGGTAACAAGGTAATGAATACATGTTTGATAAGTGTAGTAACTGTTCCTGATGATGATGAAGAGAGGGATCAATGAGATAGTGATGAGGATGATACTGCCAATGATTAAATGAGGATCCAGAGTGATGAGTTTAGGATGTCTTAGTGACACTTAGAGTGACTTAGAGATCTTAGACTTAGTTCTTAGAAGTGAAGTGAGTTTGTAACGAGCTTAGGTCAAGCACAGTGTAGGAGAATCCCTAGATTGCAAAGTTGACAAGACTGGGGTTTGAGACCACCAGTCTTTCAACTACTTATACAAAACTGGAGATCTAAAGATAGTATAAGTAATTAAGGTTCATGGATCAATGATGATTGTGCAGCAATCAACAGTGTCACATGACCTAAGGCATGTTCATCAATAAGTAAGTGGCTCAGCCACATGCATGAAATGAACTAGAGGTAAACAAAGATAAATAAAGGCAATAAAAGTGAGTCCTTGCTAATTGTATAGTAATAGTCCTTAGCAAGTAAATGTTATAATAAATAAATAAAGATAAAGTGAAAAGATAAGTCTCTATAGTACTTGGAGCTAAGCTCACACTTAAGTATGTAAATACTTAAGTACTATAAAGAGAAAAGAAATAGGGTCCTTACTATAAGTTGGAGCTATGCTCACAGCTGTAGTTATAAAAAGAAAGAAAAAAGAAAAGACAAGAAAAAGAAAACTGTTATAAGATGCCTAGGCAAGTGCCTTGTAACACCCCCCTGATCATTACTCCTCCCCCAGCCCTACCCACTCATGACTGTCATATCCAACAAAACTCCAACCTTGCCCAACAATATCACATCACCTTCCATGCTCTCAATGTGTTGAATTTATATGACATTGACACCATTCAAATCATTGCTACTCATCTTGCCTTGGGACATCCCATGACTCCCTGCTTTTGTGATGAGTGTCTTGATCATCATCCCTCTCCTCCTATTCTTGTTGCTCCTGTTGTCATGCAGATCTTCCATGACCTCCCAGTTGACTACTTCTATGACACCCTTACCCTTTTCCACACCTCACCAGACCCCACAGTACTGGTCCAAGACATTGATCTTGGCAAAAATCTGATTCAATTTGCAGGGAGATATGAGTATCCTACAGCAGAGCCTACACCAGCCAACCCCATCCACCATGCATATGTCACTGATGAATTCACACATATCATGATGACCTTCCCCACTAACATCCATCTTGATTGAGCAACCTGTCAGGCTGCTATTATTCACCCTATTTTTCTCTTCATTTTCCTCTATTTTCTTATGTCCATATCATCATAGATCTCACAATCGCTCCTGATCTATTGAAGCGATTCCCACGGTCATGTATTCCTTCTCTTTGTCTTTATTGGCTGATGATGTGTATGTCATCTGATCTCTGGTCGGCCTGTTCTATCTTTAGCTATACTTCATTTTCTCACCCTTACTGTGCATGCTCACCAATCCTTCTCACACCTGCTGCAGAGTATCACCAATCACTCTCACAGTTACTGCAGAGCCTCAGTCAGCACTGACGTGTCCCCTCTATTATTAGATATGACATCATTACTATAGTTTCTCATTCTCCAGCCCTATACTGTACTGCATGGTCTGTGCATGCTTTAGGGTACTATATATACATAGGACTCCTAGTGGTTTATTCCCCAGTTCTGATCATCTGGGATATCTGCTAGGTACAGTACTCTTTTCTCCTCTTATTTACTATAGGCTAATATATCTGGGATATCTGCTAGTCTAAGTGCAATTGTCCTTTTTGTTTGTTTTAGCTCTTCCTCAGTTGTTCAGCTTTGACATAGTATTGGCCTCACACAACCCAGCTTCTGAACAATGCAGGGGTGATGGCAGACATTGATTGTTTCTGGGGTTGGTATCATTGCATAGGGGCCTTGGAAGTATTCCAGACCCATCTCACACATCTGTTATCTCAATGATGCTGGGGTCTAGGTGAAATATCCAACTGCCTGCTCAATGCTCATGCTGAGAATAGGCTTTGCCCACATATGTCTTATGGATATATTGCTTGACTCCCTAGTCCTCCACCCTTACCCATACCTGCTCCATTACCACCAGTAGGAGATATCACCAATAGGCTACATGGAGGGGCTGTAAAGCAACATCAACAGAGGCAAAAGGACTGCTCATATGCTGGAATTGTTGCAAAATTGGTCATAAATGGATGGACTGTGTGGAACCACATCATCTTCAACCCTCAACCTCTATTCCACCATGATCATATCTGTGTAACGAGAAGTATCTCTGTTGCCTGGAATGTCACAAGTGGAATGACAAACATCTTATTACATATACTCAAGGTCAGGAGCAACAGTACATTGATCTAGCAGAGGAGGGTTATGGAGATGATGGGTATGAGGGGAATGATACTGACACATATGATTAAAACCCCCTTTTTCAAGGCAAAAAAGGCATAGAGAGGGGCTATTGTCAGGTTTCAGACTCACTTATCAGTACTCCACTTTCTCTTTCTGTTTCTCTGTCATTCTACTCCACATACACATGGTGGTGGAGTAAGACCTGAGGGCATAACCCCATAGGAATCATGCCTATTGTTTCATTAATCATCATCGCAGCAGTTACAAGTACTATAAAGGTGACTTACTATATGTTGAGGTAGCACATCTCAACCTTCTTTGTTATACTTGTCTTCCTATGGTCTTTACCAATCACAGTTGTTATTCATGTGTTCACCTTGGAGGTTTCAGTATCCTTGTGTATAGGTGTTTGGCTGCTCATGCACACTAAACCCGAACAACAATGATGGTTACAATGACACAGTCTTATATAAGCACTCTATCATCAATTGATGACTTGACCTCATGGCTTGGCAGCAAAAAAGTTGCTCTAGAGCACATGTTCGAAGCCCTCATTATACAGCAAGCAAAGACAGCTTTGCAACACAACAGCTGATCAATGTGGTTTTGATGTTCACAGAGAAGGACAAGGTGATACAATCTGACCTAAGGAGTCATCTCTTCAAAAGGGATGTGAGCAACAATGCCATGTTCGAGATCCTTCAGACCAGTGCAAGAATTTTGTTACCAATTGATGGATTATTAGGTGAGAGAGTTGACAACATTGCAAAGACACAGTAGCTGATTGATGAACTTGTAGCTGGTATGAAGAACATGAGTCCAAGGGAAATATGTTCATACATTTTTCTTTTCATTGTCTCTGCCATTTTAGCCTGTGGTAGAGATGATGCCAGATAAAGTGTTTCCTTGATCTCTTCTCCCAGACAGTTTCCTTTTGTATTTGTGAGTTATGTCAACTAGGGCTATACATCTCACCAAGTGAATGATAGAACACCTAGGTGGTTTTGATGACACAGACAATGACTGTGTTGTTGAACAAAATCCCTTAGTTTGTCTTCCAAGTTTCAATATTCTGTTGTCCAACAAGTGATTATGTGTGCACACAGGTTTGGGCAAGCAAGGACAAATAAAGCTGTTATAAGCGTCAAGCAGAAAGTGCCCATAGATGGGGAAGTTACAGATAGCATCTGCAGTGGTGAAGAGATGTGTGGACAGAGTAGGTGCCACACATGGTAGAGAGACAGCTGCAGGGAAGTATGAGAAAGAGAATAAGATGGGATGAGGAAGTACTCAGACTTGTAGTAAGATGTCTGAGGAGTTGTATGGTAAAGTGTCCATCTTATATAGTGACTTCACAGTAAGGTTAAGGCAGAGTGTAAGTGGTGAAGTACAAGAATGCCCATATGCAGGAGGGATGTGCATCATCTTGGTATAGTGAGTGGGGCAAGCATGTGAGAGAAGAGGTATAGTTTGAAATATCATGGAAGCATTATAAGTATGTGGTTGCTCATAAGTAGTACATATAATGTAATAGAGTGAATGTGTATAGCAGTGCTGAATGAAAGTACATACATATGTTTAACATTATGCACTCCACCAACCATTCTACCCCATCTACTGCTGCTGAAACTGCAGGTTATGCATGAGAGATGGTAGATTTTGAGGTGAGCAGTATATATACATGCAGTGACAGTGCACAGACTGCATGTAACAAGAGTGATGAAGTGGCTGAAAGGGTGTGTCATGGCAAATGCAGAACATATCATATGTGTGTGCACAGGTATGGACAAGCAATAACAAACATGATGATTAGGTAATAATATATCTCTGAAGAGATAGATGCAACAAGCATAGCTGCAGCAACAAGAGTAAGTGTGGACAAAGTAAGTGCCACACATGGTAGAGAGAGAGCTGCAGGGGAGTATGAGAATAAGAATAAGATAGGGCAAGAGAGAACTCACTCAGACAGAGTAGTAAGACATCTGAGAAGGTTGTATAGTGAGTGCCTATCTTATATAGTGATACTGCAGTAAGGTTGAGGTAGAGTGTAAGGAGCAGAATATAAGGATTGCCAAATGGAGGTGACATGTGGTGTGTGGTGTGTGGTGTGGGGTGTGAGCATATGCAAAGAAGAAGTGGGGACAGTCCATGGTGTCATAAGTATGTACCATGTATGTAAGGAGTATGTGTATAGGTTGGAAAAGGGAAAGCTGAATGAAAATAAGTGATAAGTATGCTCATATTCAACAATATGTATGGTAAAGAGTTCAACAGCCCCCCTTGCTGGGATGCACCTCTTTTTGAAACAGAGGCATCAAGGCAAACAATAAATACACCACAATGATGTAGAAATAGGCTTGTGAGCCCAAGAGGAGATCCAAAAGCCAGAGGACCAAAGTCCAAATGCAGTACATCTGAGAGACAAAGAGCAAGGTGTATGACAGAGTGGGAAGTACACAGAAAGAAGGAATGACTGGAAAGATAGATACTGTCAGGTAGAGGTAAGAAGAGACTGATGACAGGATGCTTACCTCAGTAGATGTGAGAAGTGCTGAGGTATGAAGGCAAAAAAGGGAGGACTAAATAGTGTAGTGACAGTAAGGTGAAAGAGGAGCTACAACCATAAAGAACAAAGAGATGACAGAAAAGGAAACAGAGAGTGGAATGATATACATGGAGTAAATAAATCCATGTGAAATGCCATCCAGCACAATAAGTTTTTGTAATAACAAGGTTATGGATACAGGTGTTCTTCTGCACAAGAAACACCAAAAAGGTGTCCTAACAACAAGGACCAAAGGCACTCAGTCTCAAAAACAACATGAGGACTGAGGGGAAAAAAGATGAGCTATCAGAAATAGGTTAGTGTGAGGTGCACACTAGACAGTGAGGTCACAACTGTAAGAGGAGGAGGATTGGCAAGGGATGAGACAATACACTTAAGATGATTCACGCTGAATTAGTGGATATCTTAGATGTATAAAGCTGGAGAGCTATCTACTACAAGAGGACTTCTGATATACTACAGGGATCAGTGCATGGACCATGTGCTGTCACTGTAGGGCAAGCATATGTAAGTAAGATGTGCAGCATTGCACTGCATCAGTAAGCATCTGTGGGAAATGTAGTCATAGTTGTATAGTAATCAGTCCAATGACTAAATAGGTATGTGTTGTAGATGATCGCAATAAGATCTACTAATGATCTGATAAGATGAGATAAGATATCTCTAGTAGATCTTATGTGATAAAGGTAAAAGAAATTGTATAAAGAAGAGAAAAATAAGTATGTTCTGACAGCTAGGTAAACTGCCTGTGGCTTAGAACTGTACAGTAGCGGAGTGTCCAAAAAAAGCAGTAGTCATATGTTTTCTATGGAGAGGAGATGAAAGTTTGCACCCATGTCAGCTTTTGCCAAGTTGCCTAAAATGGAAATAGTAAGTTGTATATGCATCAGTTTGCAATTCCAACATAAGTGACCAGTGGGAGATATTATAAGATGAGATAGATGTAAGATGGAGATGTACTTGTTGACATTTCATGCATTACCTGCCATTTTCGTTTGGCTTCCTTCCCTAACTTGCTCCATACATATTGCTTACATACTCCTTACACATGTTGCTGCATACTCCACTTCTACTCCAACCCCACTCACTACTCCAGATGACATATGTCCTCACATATTTGGGTTATCTTGTATTTCCTACCATTACTCTCCACTTGAACTGTATCTTGCAGACACTATATATGGGCACTCTACTATACTACCACTTAGATGTCTTACATCCAGTCTGACATACTTAAACCACATCACACCACCTTACTGTGTCTGTGACCACTCACTTGCTGCTGCAGTTATGCTAGCTGCTTTCTCCCCTTATGGGGACACATTGACTTTGCTCTTATCAATTATGTTATTTGTGATAACATGTGATGCACAGTGCAGTGGTACTCCTAGGCCATGTCACTCCACTTAAGGAGGATGAAGGGGTGATGGCAGGTAGAATGAGGGCAGAAGCCTGAGTAGAGGGAGAAGCAATAGCATTGCACTGAAGTATGAGTAGTAAAGAATGATAAGTGCATCCATGCTAAGGGAGAGGACAGGAAAGTCAACTATAGATCAGTGTCCCAGACAGAACCCTAAGTACTAAAAGCTGCTGCACACAGACCACATTGATATAATAAAATGTGGGGTGTGGGTGTTGGAGCAAAGAGCAAGATTATGTGTCAACAGTTTGTCACTGCTTGCCCAAGCCTGTGCTGTTATGAGGCACTTGCTTTGGCACCTCATAACACATTTTCTTTTTTCTCTTTTTCTTCCCTACTTACTATAAGTGTGTTATTAACTACAGTTGTTGAGCTTAGCTCCTACTTATAGTAATGACTCTATTTCTTTTCCTTTATAGTACTTTAGTATTTACATACTAGAGTGTGAGCTTAGCTCCAAGTACTATAAAGACTTTCTTCTCCTTTCTATTTACTATAACATTTACTTGCTAAGGACTATTACTATACAATTAGCAAGGACTTCCTCATTTTGTCTTTATTTACCTTTGTTTATCTCCCATTTCACTTGTGCTTGTGGCTACATTACTTTAGCTTACTATGTGCTAAGAGCGGCCTATTGGACGGTCTTAGGGAAGGTCTAGAATGTTACTCCTGGTAACCAAAGTTTGGATATTGGCTTGATGAACGTAATAGAGATTCCGGATGACGATGAAGAGTGGGATTAACGAGATGGTTATGAGGATAATTCCACCAATAACGATACGGAAATCCAGATTGACTTTTAGTGTAAGATGACTTAGTAACCTTCTGAGATCTTAGACTGAGTTCTTTAGAGAGGAGTGAGTTTATAGTGAGCTTAGGTCAAGCGCAGTAAAGGAGAATCCCTAGATTGCGAAGTTGACAAGACTGGAGTTTAAGACTGCCAGTTTGTCAACTATTTATACAAAACTAAAGATCTAAGTATAGTAAAGTTACGCAGTAGTGCGCAGTGAGTAAACGAAAGTGCGCAGTAAAGCGCAGTAAGTACGCGTCCATGTGATATAAGTGACTTAGCCACAAGCGCGAAATGAACTAGAGATAAACAAAGGTAAATAAGAACGATAAAGGAGAGTCCTTGCTAATTGTATAGTAATAGTCCTTAGCAAGTAAATGTTATAATAAATAAAGAAAGATAAAGAGAGAAAAAAGAGAAGTCTTATATAGTACCTGGAGCTATGCTCACACTTGTAGTAATAATACTACACTTTACTAGTAAGTAAGATAAAAGAAAAAAGAAGAAAAAAGAAAAACGAAAACCATTACGAGGTGCCAAAGCAAGTGCCTCGTAACACTATGGATGTGCCTCAGGTCACACAACTCCATTGA
>QLPN01004719.1:0-21067 GCA_003314395.1 Albatrellus ellisii | reverse complement strand
CTACAGAGAGGATGACTAAGAGACTGCCTAAAGCAGAAGAGTAAGAGCATGGCCAGATAGAGACAATGTAAGTCAGCAGTCCTACATATCCTTGATGGGAGACCAGCATGCACTTAACTAAGGATCACTCCAAAGAAAAGGATAAGCCAGCCATAACAAGCTAGAGTATATTCAACTATCTAACAAAGACTATATACTACAGCTATAAGCACATGGACCAGCACAGTAACTATAGGGCATGTCTATGAAGACAATACCCACAGTGAGTATGACATCATGTGCAGCATGGGCACATCCAGAAGAAAAGGAGTGTAAGTAGATAAAGATCAGATAAGATCAGATAGACTGAAAGGAAAGATGATCTTATCTAATCTAATCAAAGGAAAAATAGAAATGAAAATGAAAAGAAATAAAGAAGTAAATGCACCAAATAATGGTGCCTGACAGATAATAGAGCAGAGCCACAGATGGATGACAGAGTAGAGCCATGAGATAAGATCAGATGTGTGGTAAGATGTAGATGAAGTAGATAGAAAGATAAGATATAAAGAGAAAAATGAGATGTAAATAAGATAATATGATAGAGGGAACTGCTCAGCAGTATAGACATCAGATGAAATCCAACATGTATCACCCCAACAGATCATTTCATGACCCACAATCAACAAGTATAGAGCAAGCCTTATACCCAGATCTCAGCTGGAATCTTGCACAGGAACTTTTGCAAGACCCCCAAGAACTCCGACCCCCATTTGAAACTTCTAATACATCTCCCCAAGTGGAGATGTCCTTTACTCCTCAAGTGCCAACCTATGTTTCAGGATACAAAACTGTTACTATGTCCTCCACTTTCATTCAATCAGGAATCAATCCCAGAGCTACAACATCAAGTACAAACCATCCAATGGAACCAACATATTCAACAGACTACCCATGAATTACAGAAGATTTTTCAAGAATGGCTCAACAATTAACCAATGAGTCCACCCCAAAACTCAATAAGCCATCCAAGTTTTCTGGAACTGAATCCACTGCAAAAGACTTTATCTGAGAGATTAAATTCCATTTCTTTACCAAGAAGTTTAAAGACAACATGTGTCAGGCATCGATTTATTGGCACATTTATTCCTTTATTTCCTTTTAGTTTTCTTTTAGTTTTCTTCTTTTAGATTAGATTAAGATAAGATCATCTCTCCTCTCAGTCCATCTGATCTTATCTTACTATATCTTACTTACTGTCACTTCGTGTTCTTCTGGATGCACCCATGCTGCACATGATGTCATTACTCACTGCAGGTATTGTCTTCATAGACCTGCCCTATAGTTACTGCACTGGTCCATGCACTTATAGCTGTAGTATATAGTCTTTGTTAGATAGCTGAATATACTCCAGCTTGTTATGGCTGGCAAGTCCTATTCTTTGGAGTGATCCTTAGTTTAGTGCATGCTGGTCTCCCTTATGGGATATGTAGGACAGCCATCTTACAACATGGATAAAATTATCTATGCCCCTCCTTTTTGCAAAGAAAGAACAATCATAGGAAAATGGACCAGACAAATCATCAATCAGTTCACCATGACCCCTAGTCAACTCATGATCACCTGGAACCAGTTCAAAAAGAAATTCTCCAACAAATTCTACCCTAGTAATGAAGGGGAAATCACACAAATTAATTTAGATCAATTAGTTCAAGGACAAGGAACAGCATCAGAATACATAACCATATTCAATCCTATTGCCAATACATCAGGGTATAACAACATTGAGAAATCCAAGAATGGTCTACATAAAGACATCAAGGATATTATCATGATAACCTGAACAAATTACCAGCTACTCTCTAAGAATGGCAAACCATTGCTACCAGATTGGATCAAAATCAATCCAACAATAAATTCCAGAATAGCCTTACATCAGGACGAGGACAACTCATCTACCCTGATGATCTACTCAAAGGAGACACAAAATTAAATCCATGCACCATCCACACAATAGAAAACTTCTATCCAAGAGAGATTTTCCAGAAAGAAATTTTGACCAGAGCAGGATTTACTGAATATAGGAGAATTACAGATGAAGAATGTAACAGAGGGAAGCAAGAAGGGTTATGCTTCTGATGTGGAATCAAGGGACATTTTGGCAAGGAATGTGAGGTCAAATGAGACCAACCAAGCAAATCCCCCGGATCATCATATTTGGTCCACAGATTACAAGAAAAAGACAAACATCCCATGGTCACTATTTCATGCACCTTCATGCAACTATCTAATGAAGACAAGGCAGAAATGTCACAACCTGTATGAAGTCTGTGAAAACAGTGTGAAGGAGAGTCCTCAAACTCCTTCTCCCTTTCTCCCTTCTTCTCATTAGATAGCTAACCAAACACTTTCATGATTGTTCAATACAGGCATCGAGGCAAACAGAAGATACACCATGACGATGGAAAGATAAGCCTCTAGGGCTATGTGGATATATAGGAGCCACAGGACTATAGTCCATAGGGGATACATCTGAGAGAGATGAATGAGTGTGTAGATGAAGAGAGATATGCAAGAGGAAAGAGCAACTCAGCAGTTGCTAAAAGTGCTAAGACAGATAGACACTATACCTGAGAGAGATGAACAAGTGCATAGATGAAGAGAGATATGCAAGAGGAAAGAGCAACTGTGCAAAAGTGTCAGAGAACAGAAAAGAGACATGCACAAGAGAGAGCCTACCTCAGCAGTTGCTAAAGTGCTGAGGTAGCAGAGTGAGATAGAAGTGTTGATATGGTATCTTGCTCTTCACCCTGATACCCACACCCCACACTTATTTACTTAAGCATGGTCTGTGCACCACTACTTTATGTATATAAGATTAGATTAGGGACACTGATCTTCAGTTGAGTTCTACATCTTCTCCCTCACTGTACTAGCCACTTCACTCCCTCTTACTATATTTTGTGCTATGTCAGTGTTGTAACATCTTCTTCTGGGCATTCTTGCCCTGCATGTTCACACCCTCTCCCTCTAGCCTCCTTGAATGGAGTGCCCTGGCCTCAGGTGACCACTGCACTGTTCATTGCATTCCAACAAGAAGAGAATATATAGTGGATGCAACATAGAGTTAGAGAGGAGCCTAAACTATAAAGAACAATGAGACAATGAAAAAGGAAAGTAGAAGTGGAACTGTTACAAGGCACTTGCATTGGCACCTCATAATGTGTTTCTTTTTTCTTTTTCTTTTATCTTACTTACTATAAGTGTAGTATTAACTACAGCTTGAGCATAGCTCATACTTATAGCAAGGACTCTATCTCTTTCTCTTTATAGTACATACTTAAGTATTTACATACTTAAGCATGAGCTTAGCTCCAAGTACTATAAAAGACTTATCTTTTCCATTTTATCCTTCTTTATTTATTTATTATAACATTTACTTGCTAAGGACTATCACTATACAATTAGCAAGGACTCATCCCATTTTGTCTTTGCTTATCTTTGTTTACCTCTCGTTTCACTCATGCTAATGAGCATCACATGCATGTAACACTGGAAAACAACCATCAGCAACATCAGGCAAACACAGCAACATTAATGCACTGCACACGACAATCATCTGCGATTGCATCAATCACACATTTGCTTAGGTGTCAGACTATAGGACAGGGTTCAACTGACAAGGAACAGGACTGATAAGACATATAGGCTGAGACACAGTCCATGGAGTTACAAGTCATGAAGTCAGCATTTGGTGTGATCGACACTTTTCCCTTTTTGCTCAGCCATTCTAGTATGATACTTTATTTGTCACATCTAGACTCCTCATTTCCAATACTCCCTATGATTGACCCTGCACTGTAAATTTTCTGTTTTGTTTTGTTGTGCTCCAGTCTTGGAGCTAGACTTGTATTTAGATGGCATGTCATCTGTCAGAAACAAATATATTTCCCCCACCCACAATTTGACTTCTCTTCTCCATCTGAGCTCTTAGTGAAAAGTGCACCCTAGTCTTCCCTCTGTGTTTCCCATTACCAAGAAAGAGCACATTCCTTGTAGGTCATGTCTATTTTTGTGTTGCCTTCTTCTTTGTGTTGTGTCCTGTTGCATTCCCCATTGCGTTGTGTCCAGTCTCCATTGCGTTGTGTCCTTTATTGCATCCTCCCTCACATTGCATTCTCCTTTGCATTGCATCCCATTGCATCCAGTCTCCATTGTGTTGTGTTCTCCTTATCTCACTATATCACCTGTTTGTTACAAGAATCACGTTCCCTTTTGTCGCCCCAGTCATGTTGCACTATTGCCCTTAACTACTGAGACTCCCTTTACCTCAGTGTCTAGAGAATCTCACAACTCACACCCTCCAGCAATTGTTGTGGTTGTGGTTGTTTTCCCCTTTCAGCCTGGCACAGCACATATCAGCACTTGTGGCTACCTTTACTTAGCTTACTATGGACATGACCTAGTCACATGATCTCATTGATTGCTGTGCAATCATTGTTGATCTGTGAACTTTACCTACTTGTACTATCTTTAGGACTCTGGTTTTGTATAAGTAGTTGAAAGCCTGGCAGTCTTAAACCCCAGTCTTGTCAACTTCACAATCTAGGGATTCTCCTATACTGCGCTTGACCTAGACTCACTACAAACTCACTTTATCCCTAAGAACTAAGTCTAAGATCTCTAAGTCACTCTAAGTGTCAATAAGACATCCTAAACTTGTCACTCTGGATCCTTGTACAGTCATTGGTGGAATCATCCTCATCACTACATTATTGATCCTGCTCTTCATCATCATTAGGAATGGTTATTACATCTATCAAGCATGTATCAATTACATTGTTACCAGGGGTATTGTTGTTTCAGACCTTCCCTAAGACCATCCAATAGGCCACTCTTAGCAGGAACAATATGCAGGTGGCACAACACACATGAAATAAATCCATGCAAAATGCCTGTTGGTACAGCAAGTAACTGGCAGTGGATGACATAAGACACAAAAGAAGAGGTCAATGTACACAGTATGTAATAAGGTATGGGCAGCATCCTGAGATAGAGAAATCAACAATGATTTATAGGGATGCTGATCTTCTTCATGCACCATGAGTATGTGTTGCAGGTTCACCTATGTTGGTGTTTGGTAATACCATCAAGCACCAGCATGGGTAAACTATGTGACACATACTCAGGGTGAATGAGGTTGGAAAGGCATCACTATAAACCATGAAAGTGTTTGGCCAGCCATCCAATGAGAAGAAGGGAGAAAGGGAGAAAGAGCTTGAGGACTCTCCTTCACACTGTTTTCACAGACTTTATATAGGTTGCAACGACACCAATGTAACACCATATCAAGATGAACTATAACAGGTAAAGGCTGCATTCACACACTACCATATACATGTTAGAGTACTATTGTAACAGTCATTGTTGCACATACTATTGTCCATACCATGCACTATTATTATCCCTGCCACGCACAATAGTATTTCCCCTGCTACGGAAAGTCAGTGGGTGTCGTGTCCAAGATGAGGTGTGGCGGGGTGTGGATCGTGATCCCATGAGAAGGGACCCACATTACGGACCACAGTGACGTTGTGTCAAACAGAAGAAATGTTCCCACGGGTGACGGTATTGGAAGCCAGTTGTTCCGGATATCTCTGAGGGAGATTGCGTCGCAGCGGTTGCCTGCAATGAACAATCAATGGGAACAACAGAGGCCATACAGTATGTATTCGTGCCGTTCTGCAGGCCCATGAGTCGCCATATTGCACACTGAGGGCGTACACCCGAGTGTCCGGATGGCAGGCTTTTGAGGTTTGACATACGCTGTACCCAAGCATGCACTGGCAAATGTTATTGTCCAACAGTTCCTCTATGATACCTTAGCTGGGTACGTACTTGGATGTTCTTAATCTTCTTGGGCCGTACCATCACTTGGCTCATTCGAGCAGCCCTGCATAAGGTTGCGTAGGGTATAACGCAGGTTATTTACAGTCTCTCACACTAGTTCGTGACTCCACGGAACAGTCTCTCATCTGCGTCAGTATTTAATTTCTACCCTGTCGAACGCATTGTTCTATCATCGCCACCTCCGTATATCCAGTTATCACTCTTGTTGTTACCTCCCACACAATTGACTTGTAAGCTTTTTGATGTTGTAGCATGCATATCAACTCTTCCCTAATAATCTCCAACTCAATCCTCTACGTAAAGTACAGGAGTCATCTCCGAATCACACATCATTGTTCTCATAAATGCATGTCTACGTCGTCCAATACTGCATTTTATTGTTACATATACCTCAGCAATCATGTAACTGTTATAAAAATCAAGTTATGATTTGGATATCTACTGTAGGAGGGTAATCCCGAGCAAGATCAGCAGTGTGCCAACTTGGCGCCACTTCGAGTTCGAAATGTATGGCCATAAAACCACTTTGAAGTGGGTCCTTGTGATACAAAACGTTAGGACTTAGCTCATGATGCAAACGATGCTCACACAGGTGTCCTTCCCTCATTCTCGAACAATGACCCGACGCCCACCATCGGATGTCCCTGCGACTAACCTTCAGATCACCCGGCTGTCGTCCTATCGACCCCGAGGAAAGATCGATAGCATGCCTGTGCAGTATCGTCAGTGCACACCCCCTGCAGCCTCGATCTCACCTGGGCTTTATGAAACATCCTCTTCATCCCTCATCCTCGTCCCCTGCCTCACCTTGTCACCTACCTCGCCCTGTCACCTATACGGACAACTGTCGACGCCACGGGGGGTGCTTTCGCCGCCTATGCCGTGTCTGACAACCCTCGCGGCCGTAGGACTTCCCCCATCCATCTTCATCGCAGTGGAACCTGCCTCCTGATGTCGTCCCAGCGTGTTGTAGTCGTCCGACATCCCAGGCATAGCCATTGTGTCCTTTCCGCATTATGCACATTGTTGTGGCTGTCATCAGGGTCGGGGTCGTTACCCATAGTCGAGGCATTGTGGGCTTATGGGATCTGAGTCCCAGAGGCCAGACTTGGAACATTTTACTAATGCTCCTCAAGCTTATTGGCATGTGGGCGGTGGATGTAAAAAGTTGGTTGTTTTGGGGCTATGCTCGCGGCCTCAGTCTTAGCATATGGACATGACACCGTAGCCGTAGCTGCCGTTGAGAGCCATCATGGCCCTCGATCTACTCCATTCACAATCCTCTGCATCGACATATCCTCTTGAATATGCTTTGCTCTTCCCTTGCGCCTGTGTATATTGGCGATCCAGTCTGCTGAGTGACTGTGAGATGGCCCCTTATAGTGAAGATAGGGTGGGGCTCACCTGTGGTATTCCGTCCGAGATGACGGAGACAGGTCCAGCGCCGGGGAGAAAGGCGCGGATCTGGGCGGGGGCAGGGGCATCCATGAGCCTGAAAGTAGGGATGCAGGCTGGTATGTGGAACGCAACTGGAGGAATGATGGGTGCAAGGATGTGGATCAGTGATGGGACGGGGGCGGAGACCGACCCGAATGGAGGCAGTACGGTATAAAAGGAGACCGGGGTATACCCCTCCTCCCCAGCAATCAAGGAGCTGTCACGCAGATACTACACATTACCATTCTTCTTGCTTTGTGCTCAAGTCTGGATCCTGCTGCTCTTGGTCGCACACATATCCCTCATATCCTCGGACTCACACAGAGGCTGACAAGCTTCCATATACTATAGCCTACATATCGCCACAATAAATTCGTCATCGATGGAACTGATTCTACGGGTGATGAGTGTGAGAGTACTTGGGAGTTCAAATTCAAGTCTTCAAAAGTAAGCTAAACGAAGCATCGGTAAAACTTGGGCAGTGAACAATACTAATATCGATTTACTGTACGAGGCTCCTTCAGCAATGGCTTGATCGCCATAGCTTTTCGGATATAACCAATCACGAGATCTATCGCCTTGTGACGTATCAGCAACCAACGGAGAGCGGCCTCATCGATTTTTATGTCGTGTCCCGCATAAAACGACTTGAGTTTGTCGAAATCAGCTGGATTTACTTCGGCACCATAGTCCTGTTGCATAACATAAGAGTCCATCCGCTTCGCATAGTCCAGATCAATAAGGCAACCAGTCGTCTTCTCAACATCGTCTCCATCAGGACAGATTATGACGTTGCCAATACTGATGTCTCGATGAAGGACCCCTCGATAGTACAAGCCACAATGGCCTTCCATGTGAGGCATAAGCCTCAAAGCATGGGAACAGTAACGACCGACAAGTGACTGACCTTGGACTGCATGCAGGAGCACACACAGAAGCTCTGGAATGTCCTTGAAGAACTTGATAGGCCAAGCTGCAAGGCTCCATCACCAACCGAGTGAATGTGCGTGAGATTACAGATTCCGAGGTGCTCTCCGCTATCATTCGTTCCATTGGGCCCTCATCCACTGAATTGTTGTGGAGGTGGGTCTCGATCGTCTCGTCGCGAAACCTCTTCTTTCCATTGCTCTCGACACCAGAATTTGCGTGGGCTGGACGCCGCGACGGATGGACGACATCGTATCGTCGACTTTGCTATAGATCTTCACCTCCTCATACGAATAAACCTTTCGAATTGCGACTCTTCTCCCCAGACATAGAAGTCGCCCTCTGGAGAGGACGTGGTGGGATGCCAACACTGCCTGAGAATGTATATCTGTGAAACGAGAGTGTCAGTAAACAAACTACACAGCATTTGAAGGACGATCGATGCTCGCCTTGCTGTGGTCTGGCTCGTCCTCGCGGAATGGGACGGCTGCCCAAACAATTGTGGCCCTGCCACACATGACGTCTGCTCTCATCACACTCAGAGCACGAAGCGTGAGGAACAGCTCGCGCGATTTGCCGTCAGGACTAAGTAACTCGATCACCCATTATGCATCATACAACGAGTCCGGGTGGTCTGCAGCATCGGACTCGCAATCGTGATGGTGAGTGACAGATCGCTCGTGGTCCGGTCGGTACGGCCCCATCGTTGGATCCCATCCGATGAGTTCTGGCTTGAGGAGTGAGAGACTCGTAATCACTCTGATGATTTTTTTCGGATGCTATAAAGGCCATCTCAGCACGCAGAGGTCATGTGCCTACCTGGTGTATATTGAATGGCTTAAATGCCTCGAGCAGTCCAGATGCATTGCGGAGGAACACAGACATGTCCGTTCCACAAGACACCAAGCTGAGGGCGAAACGGCGATTCATTTGTTCTTTCAACATCTGTCGCATGTAATTAAGCAACTGATGGACAACATCGAAAAGATCTTCTTGGCTTTGACTTCGACGAGCGTATTCACCTGGTGCTACCATGGCTTAAGAGCTGCGGTCTGAAGAAGAGATTACGATAGCTAAGCTTAGCAGCAGCAGCAGCAGCAAGCGGAGGATCAAGCTGGATACTCACCTTCAAGTCGGCATCTTCACCGTCAACGACGTCCGTCAGGATGCATATGAGATCAGGACGGATGGGTGAGGTATCTGGATCACATGATTTGGGAGTCCCGCTGTTCGCGTCAAGCCAGGCGCAGCTAATGCGAGAAGTCCAAGGCATGTTCTTCATGTTGCAGACTTTGATGATAGCATCAGCAGCCACCATAAACGGTACGTAAACATGCCACAAGATCTTTTTGATGCCATCCACCAATTACTCAATTACATGCAACAGATGTTGAAAGAACAGATTAATCGCCGTTTCTAAGCATTCTGCAGTCTTCATGCATGAGGTGCTGCTTGGGGCTGCATGGATACCTGGGCCAAGTGAATAGGTCTGTCAGTGCACACAGAAGGTATGTCCTGCCAGAAGATGTCTGAGTGATTGGGCCAGTTGCAGAAATCTGCTGTGGATGAGTGGACTCTGTGTTGACACAAATGTCGACAAAGATGTAGTGAACGCAACACATGCTGCCCTGGATCAGAGGAAGAGCCTGACTACCTAGAGGTTCCTAGGCGATTGTACCCTAAGTAACAAAAAAGCGAAATAAGGTTTGAAACTATACAGTAGTTACTAATCAGTGGCAAAGCAGCTGAGTAAGAGACTCGCACACGTACAAGCGCTCGTTTGCCAATTCCAACAAGTCGCAGACTACCGGGGTTGGCGACGTGCAGATGATTCGTTGGGTCAAGCAGCGTGGCTGATCCTTGGGATCATGTCCACGCTGCAGAAGGGTAGAGCCTGAGCAGGGCCCAGACTGGTGTCATTGGCTGAGGTAGACCCAGCGCAGGCAGGCATGGGCTGAGATGTAAGCAGGACCGTGAGCCGTGTTTGCGCCAAGGGTCATCATTGACACTAGCAAACTTTGTTTGAGGTTATCATCTTGTTATATGCGTTGGAATCACAAACCGCATATACACTTTCTATTTTAGGAAACTCGGCGATTGCCAGCACGCGACCTTTCCTGCTCATATTTTCGAATGCATTTGTTAACCTTTCCCTCAGTCTCTGTATTCCATTCTTGAGGCTGAGCTGTTTGTGTTAGTGTTTCTGTGCTAGTGAAATATTCATTTCAAAAATATGATGGGTAGCCAAGGGTCATTATGATTGAGGTGAGAGACTTGAAGTGGTGCTTGGCATGCTGCTGACCTTGTTCAGGATCACTCCTGGCAGTACATTGCTGTCTGGAATATTCAAGGTATGTAGACACCATTGTTGAGGCATATGTAGCAATACAATTACACATAAACACAGCATTTATGAGACAAATTTTGTTTTATGTAGAGTAGCAGTTTATATTGATGTAGACGAGAATGTATTCTGCGCGGTACTTTATGGTGAATTGCCGGTAATGTGTTGTGCTCGATGTCGAAAGTCGTGAGACCAGAGAACCTGCGGGCAGCAAAGGGCTCACGACCAAGACTGTCTTTTGCTGAGATCAGCTACAGCCTAAGACTAGCGTTGTCGTGAGGCAGGACATCCGATAGTCTCTTCACAGACCATATATTAGGTATAGCCATCTATGTTTGTGTCTGGTTGTGTACAGACACAGTGTCAGAGTGCTGTACTGTGAGTGGTGCATCAGGCCACTGACGTGCACTCGGGCTCTTCCACAGGGCAGATATCTGAGTCATCAGGCTGATGGGGGGATTCGTGTATTTATTCATCACTGCTGAGCAGGGGAGTCTGTAATCAGTCGTCGACAGTTGCCAGTGCCAGTGGTTATTTCAGTGTTTATCCCCCTTGCTAAGAATTGCTTACAATATCTCATGTGAAGCCTTCTCTTTATCTACGGCTGTGTATCCATCAACACGTTGTAATTGCCATGTTCTGACGCTCATAGCACAGGTTGGCCTTTGATCCATTGGCAACGACCTGCCTCAGACCCACCAATCTAGTACTGCGACTAGCAATTTGTCCCCTCTAGTTTCACCTTGTTTTACGACAATGTCCGCCTCAGTCCCCTCTGATCCCAGACTCTCGTCGACGTTCGAGAGTCCTGCCACGGCGCCTCCAACTTCGGTTTTCTTGCCAGTCCTACTATTTATGGTGCAGGCGTCCTCTGCCTTCGTTGCACTACAGTACGCCGCTGGCGGCCTCCTCAGGGCTATGGAAATAGTCGTGGTCCGGCTCTTCTCCTGTCAGCATAATCCCAGTGGCTGTTGACAGAAAGCGGCTCAGAATACAGAAGACGTCGCCGCGCTGACGTCGTCATTCTCCGGACTTGTTGTCATGCTCCAGGGCCTACTGAAAAATGCTGAGGCGTGTCCGCCCGCGCTCCGTCAGTGTATCGAGCATTTGGCTAGGTTATCATCTCGCTTCCCGTGTTTTTTTCCCATGAGGTCTAATGCCTACGCGGGAAATATAGGCCGGTCGTTGAGACGACGGATAACCTTCAGCGGATCAGGCGGTGACGGCACTTCGCTCGCATTGTCTACGCAAACGAAGATGCACGAAAGTAGCGGCTCGCCTGAAGAAGTTTAAGGGGCCTGTCGACGGCTTCTTGGTAGGCGATCGTGTGTCAACGTTGGAGATTGAGCTGTGTCCTCGCGCCGCTACAGGTGGAGAGTGTATTGATGATAGAGAGCAGAGTTGAGGTGCATCGTATCATATGGCCGTCTTCATACGTACCTTGAAGATATGTGCAGGAAATGCGCACGAAAATGCGAACGGAAGCGCTAACGGGAATCCACGGGGGATTTGACAGAATGCAAAACGTTGTGACACAGGTCCGTCGTTTGTACTCACTCGCAAAGATTATCGGCATGATTGATCATGGACCTAGATCGCCACGCCTGGTACGTGAAGCGTTGCTTGTGGTACTGTACGCCTCATTGAGACGTAGCTAAGGTAAACTAATACTGTGGTATGCACACGCAGCGAAATTCCACCAAGGCGCGAAACGAGTCATGTGCGCGGATGGCACGAGGACAGAGATCCTAGTGGTCGCATGTGGGCGAATCCGTACAATCCGCGCAACCGCCTGTTAACCCAGCATCGTCACAGCCCCTGCACCATCACGCCTCATACACGACCGAGCGTTCCCGCACACCACATTCTCGCAACCTCGCATACCCCGTGCACTGTGCACAGCATCGTTGGCCCGCACATTACCCTCGATCGCTTCTCCTCATCAACTCAGCACTCCCCCTTAACATTTGCACGGCCAGCCAGCAGGTTGTTGTTGACGTCATCGTGGCGGAACTGACGCGCATAGTGCACGCGGACACTCGTTTCACACGAGGCTTTTCCAACGTCGAGTCTGCATCAGTAGGGCATCCACATCTCCGTACTAACGCATTTCTGCAGGTATGCGCGCCAGATATCGAGGCTGGAACCGTCACTCGGCGAGTATTACTCACCAGCGCGTTGGCGTGATTAGTAGTCACGTTGGAGACTTTTCGCTTCTTCCCGGTGGAAGCCAGTCTGGGCGCGTTTTAATCACCCCACGCCAGAATTAGGTGTCCGAACGGGAAATGTCGGGTTACATGTCAGGTACGTCTCCCCCTTCATTCGCTCTCCCACACCTCTCTCCGGCTCCACCTCCCACTGCGGCTCCTCCCTCCTCACTGTCTACGCCTTCTGCGTATTCATCATCAGCATCCCAAGCAAGAGACCCGACGGTCGCCAGCTAACCCCCCATTCCAACCTGTGCCTGTATGGCCACGTAGGTCGGTGCCCTGCACCATCGACGAGTGTCCGCGCCTGCGCCCTTAGACGTGATGTCCGGCACATCACCACGGCCCTCCTACTGCTTATAGGCAGGTATGGGCGTAATAGTGAAGGTCGAATATTTCTTGAGTTGTGTGCGGTTTTGCTTTCTTTCTTTGCACCATGCTGTGTTTTAGGAGATAATCTATGTAGTCAAGGTCTGTTTACCACGATCCCCGTATTTTCGCAGCGCACTGAGATGTGTAGGACAAGTATTTCTGGACTGGCGGTGATCGACAGTTCACGCATGATGTTGCCATTAATGTAAATGTGTGCACTTCTACAGAAACGTAAATGCAGCCAATGTAGCCCAGAACGACTGCCAGAACAGTGGGGAACATCGACAGGCCCTTTGCTGACTCCGCTACCGAGATCTGTGCCCTGCAGTATCCGGTACTAGTTGGGGGGCCAACTAAGCATTTATGAACGTGCGGAACGACCTTTTCTGATAGACCACGGAGTCGGCGGAGGACTAGCTATTTTTGTTCTCTGAGTCTACGATAGAGCAATGATATAGTCTTTGTCTTTGGTGCCGCTGGCTTGTTTGGGGCACGTGAGCGACACGTGCACTCTTTGAAACGTATTCGCAGATTAAGAATTTGGCCCTACTACTGTCCGTCCTTTTTGTTCATATAGACGGAAGGGTTGGTGTCTCACTGTCAGATTGCACCGCCAGGTAGGCCAAGGTGTTCTGGGTCTTGACAAAGTCTTTGTTCGAGCTGGGAGACCCGACGTTCGAGTCTGGGAGAATCAGCAAGTGGTGTGTGCCCTCTTGGATATATCCCCCTGTACTTAATGCAAAGACTAGTACTGCAGTTTCGTGCGGTTCTCACTGGCCCCCTGGGTATCCCCACATGGATAAATGCTGTCAGCAAGACTGTATCGTATATTGTTCTCGAACCACTCATGATACCACAGTACTTCGACAATAATGGCACAATGTATAAATTTATTGATCCAGTAACACAAATCAAAATCAACACAGCGAGATCGTTGTATGCAACATCAAAGAAAAGGGACCTCGACGTATTTGAATGAAGTACAGTAAGGTATGATTGACGACCTACAAGTGCATCTACGAATCAGAATTCTGCATTCTCAAACCATGACTTCAAGTCAAGTATCACAAATCGACCGGAATCTGTTACCAGTCTGATACTATCCCGCAAAATGGCTGTTACGGACTAGTACGACGGAACGGTCGGCTATGAGCGTACAAGGCTGGATGAGAGACTCAGAGCGTAACACGCAGTGAGAACACAACAGATGATTGTTGACGATGTGCTGATGATGACTAACATCCTCCTTCCTCTTTTTGATTATACTGAACATATGCTCACACATATACAAACACTCATACATACTTTACTATATATACCATAAAGGTACAACATGTACAAATAAGAACTCTCTTTGTTCTCCTCTGCACATGGCCTGTTGTCAACAGGTTATGGGCCCTGCCCAGGCTGTTTGCATCTACTCATACTCTGTTTTTGTACTACTCCTTACTACTCTCAATCTCCTTCCCATCTTACATACTCTCATATCATTCATCACTTCTCTCAACTTTAACTCCACTCCATCATGCATCATCAAAAGGGATATCTCCAATAACATAGTCACCAATCAACTCAACAAAGAAACTACTAGCATCTCTGCAATGTCCTCCTGCTCTTCCACACAACTGAACAACTGCCAATATGCTGGAAACTCCCACTCCTGGATGTTAGACTCAGGTTGTACAGATCACATCACTCTGGTTAAGGATGACCTCACTTCCTACATCATTACCCCTCTCCATTCCATCACTGTTGGCAATGGATCTGCAATAGCATGTCCAGGGAAAGGGACTTGCATTCATCAACATGCCTTACCAACTGGTGCCACAGTCACACTCTCCCTCTCTGAGGTGCTACATGTTCCCAAAGCCTCAGGCTGCTTCTTGAGCATCAGCAAACTTGACAAGCTGGGTTTCTGTATCACCTACCCAGAGGGCACCTGTACCATATCTAGGAATGGCTGGATCTTCAGCATCAGTCACCTCCGAGATGGGACCTATTGGATCAACCTTTCACCTATGCCCAGTATCCATGCTCTTACTGTTCCCTCTGTACAACTCTGGCATGAATGTTTTGGTCACCTATCTGAAGCTGTTGTTTCATGCATTAATCCCTCATCTTTCTCTGGTTTTACTCCACTGTCCTCTTCCTCAGCTGCATTGGAGCCTTGCACTGGGTGTCTCCAAGGGAAGTTCCCCAGACCATCTTTCCATCTCTCCCAGACCCATGCCACCAAAGTGCTTGATCTCATACGATCAGCCCTGTCGGTATGGCTTCCATGGTTTCTGGCAATACCTATATTGCTACCTTCATAGACGATTTTTCTGGTTTTGGAACCATCTATCCCCTGTGACATAAAGATCAGTTATCTATGGCACTCACCCATTATCTGGCTCATGTCCACAATCTCTTTGGGCAATGGCCCAAGGTCCTGTGTACCAACTGAGGTGGAGAGTACATTAGTGGTATCACTGCTACCTTGCTGGCAGACCAGGGAATCTCTCATCAATTTACTGTACCCTACTCCCCACAGCAGAATGGCTGTGCTGAGTGCTGGAACTGTTCCCTCCTAGACTGCATGTTATGCATGCTTCATCACACTGGTCTCTCTCCTGGTTTTTGGGAGTATGCCATCCATACTGCCATGCATACCTACAATTTGTCACCTGTAAAGTGGCTTGGATGGGCCACACCCACTGCACTATGGTCCCCTGGCCCTGCAGCACCTGACATCTCTCACCTTCACATTTTTGGCTGCCATGCTTGGGTGCATGTGCCTGACCATCAATGCAGTAAGCTTGATGCCCACTCCAAACCTCTGCTCTTCATTGGTTATGAGACTGGCACCAAGGGGTGGGTCTTTTGGGACAAGGCCACCCATCACACTGTTGTTAGTTGTGACACCATCTTTGAAGAAGGCATTTTTCTGGCATTGGAAGCCCAGCGAGACCCAAAGGTCCTCAACCTGTTTCTGCCTCCTGTGCCTCCTACACTGCTATCTGGAGATGACTCCAATGGTGAATCTGACTCGGACTCAGACAATGGGTTTGACTCACCTGACCACCTTCTGGCTTCACTTCCAGCTGCTGCAAGTGTGCCTGCTCCTCCTCTCATTGTTCTGGTGCTCTCTGGCACCACTGTCACTGTGTTACCTGTCACCTCAGATATGGCCCCTGTGGTGGGTATACTGCCTCCCATTAACCCTCCTACCACTGCAGTTCCTGTTGTTGTGCCTGTGCCACTGCCAGATCCTGTGACTCCTCCTAGGACTTCTGCACCAGCTGATGTGCCCATCTGCCCTCATACACATCACACTGCATGAGTGGATGACCTGCCAACTCTCCCAGCTCCTCACTGGCATGGTTGCCACTCCCCTGCTCATCAGCAAGCTTGCTCCAACACCATTTGTGATGGCATACCTGCTGCTCACCACTCTCCTGCTCCTCAGCATGCTCACTCTGATTCTGCTGGTGGTGTCATCCCTGCTGTGTGCTGGTCTCAGCATCTTGCATGCCATCCTGACTGTTTCTGTGATGGTGTGTATGGCCCACGGGAGTTCGTGGACATCCTCAGTGCAGGGGGGTCTGGTAGTGACAACAATGTCTTTGCCATGCCTCAGGCCGGTCCCTCAGTCTCCTCCATTCTTTCCCACACTGTGTCATGTGACCCACTCACACTCAAACAAACCCTAACCACACCAGAAGCTAAGCTCTGGAAAGCCACTTGTGAAGAACTTCATTTGCTACATGATCTATGTACATGGGAGCTGGTTGATCCACCACCAGGCCACAACCTAGTAGGGAACAAATGGGTCTTTAAGCAGAAGGCATATGGATGCTTCAAAGCATGACTAGTCACCAAAGGTTATACACAGGTTCATGGTGTTGACTACACAGAAACCTTCTCACCAGTTGCACGCTTTGAGTCCTTATGCACTCATCTGGCCATTGCTGCAATAGAAGACTGGGAAGTACACTCTATGGACGTCAAGTCTGCCTTCCTAAATGGGGATTTAGATGAGGAAATCTACATGGAGCAACCCCAAGGTTTTGTCATACCTGGGACAGAAGGGAAGGTCTGTCATCTACACAAAGCCATCTATGGTTTAAAACAAGTGTCAAGACAATGGCACCACAAGATGCATGGTTCTCTCCTTGGCCTCTCCTTCACCTGCACATACTCTGATTCAGGTATCTATGTCTTGACAAACTCCTCCAAACCCCTCATCATTGTCTTATATGTGGACAACATCACTATCCTTGGAAGGTCACTTGAAGAAGTAGAACAATGTTAGGCAACACTGAAAATGCTGTTCCAGATGACAGATATAGGAGAGATTAAGTCATATCTGGGACTCCATGTCACAAGAGATCGTCCCAACCATACCCTTGAGATTGACCAGACAGCCTACATCATTGATCTCCTAGAATGCTGATGAGCATCACATGCACATAACACCAGAAAATGACCATCAGCGACATCAGGCAAACACAGCAACATTAATGTGCCGCACAAAAATCATCCGCAGTCACTATAATCACGCATTCACACAGGCATTGGAAAACAATACTGGGTTGGCCAACAAGGGATAGGATGAATAGGCTGAGGCATGGTCTAGACCCACCAAAGTAACCATGGAGGTACGAGTTGCAAAGTCAGCATTTGGTGCGATTGGTGCTATTCCTCTTTTGCTCATCTGCTATAGTATGATACTTTATTCGCTCGCATACAGACTCCACTTCATTTCAAATATCCCTATGATCGACCCTACACTGTAAATTTTCTGTTGTGTTTTGTTGTGCTCCAGTCTTGGAGCTAGGGTTGTATTTAGATAGAGCATCATCTGTCGAAACGACCAGATTTCCCCCAGCCCTCAATTTGACTTCTTCTCCTGTCTGAGTCGATAATCAAAAAGCAAGTATCAACCTTCCCTCTGTGTGTCTTATTATCGAGAAAAGTGCACATTCCCCATAAGTTGTGTTTATCATTGCGTTGTGTAGTGTTCTCCATTGTGTTCTCCATTGTGTTCTCCATTGCGTTGTGCTGCGTTGCGTTCTCTACTGTGTCGTGTTTTGTGTCCACTACATTGGATTTTCTATCATGCTCTCTATTGTGTCATTTTGCATCCATCTTATTGCATCATATCACCAGTTTATTACCCAAGTCACGTTCCTCTAGTAGCTCTAGTTGAATCGCACTATCATGCTTATCGCCCTTAACTACTAATCCTCTCTACTTTGGTGTCTAGGGAACTTTATGGCTCGCACCCTCCAGCAATTGCTGTGGTTGTGGTTACTTTCCCCCTTCAGCCCAGCCCAGCACCTAACAACAATTCCAACTCAATGACTGTAATCCTACTACAACTCCCCTTCCTCCTGGACTCAACCTCATCACTGCAGATAAGACCTACTCTGCCTCTGCATCCCTCTGTGCAGAATATCAACAACTTATTGGATCCCTGTTATATGCCACCATTGTCTCTTGGCCTGACATTTCCTTTAGCATCATGAAACTATCACAGTTCTTGACTAATCCCTCACCACATCATCTGTCTTCAGCCAGACATATCCTGTGATATCTCAAGGGATCCCTTCACTATTGATTGTGGTATGGTGGAAATGAAGGCACAGGTGTTGTAGGTTTTTCAGATTCTGACTGGGCTGCAGATAGGGATGACAGGAAGTCCATCGGAGCATATACATTCCTCCTGGGAGGTGGAGTGATTGCCTGGTCATTGCACAAGCAACACACAGTCTTGCTCTCATCCACTGAGGCAGAATATATGTCACTGTCACAAGCAGCTGCACAAGGCATGTGGTTGCATTCTCTGATGAAGGAAATTGGTTTTGGTTTTTCTGCTCCCTTACTTATCTATGGTGATAACAAGGGCTCTATTGACATTGCTACTAATCCCATCATCACTTGTGGTACCAAGCACATTGACATACATCATCACTATATTTGTGAGTGTCTTTCCTCTCATGATATTACTGTACAACACCTTCCTTCCTCATTGATTACTGCAGATGTTCTCACTAAACCTTTATCTTTTCCTCTTTTCTCTTCCCATTGCTCTGGACTTGGTCTTGTGGAGTGTATGCCCAGCATGGGGGGGTGTTGACGATGTGCTGATGATGACTAACATCCTCCTTCCTTTTTTGATTATACTGAACATATGCTCACACATATACAAACACTCATACATACTTTACTATGTATACCATAAAGGTACAACATGTACAAATAAGAACTCTCTTAGTTCTCCTCTGCACATGGCCTGTTGTCAACAATGATTGTAGATAAGCAGGGACTGGATGCCAGGAAGTACAGGAGACTAAGCTAGAGATCTTGTACAGTACAGGATCTCCTTTATATAGTACAACTGTAAGTCTGAGAATATTCTGTTACAGTAGTAGATCAGGCCATGTCATGATATGGAGAATGTTCCAGCAATACTGCACAGTGGTTTGTAAGTGAAGAAGCTGCTGTGGCACAGTAGATTTGGTAAATGTAAAGATAAAAGAAAAATTGTAACATGACCCCCTGTCTACCATGTAGTGTCCACAATA
This sequence comes from Albatrellus ellisii, assembly GCA_003314395.1. Taxonomy (NCBI): domain Eukaryota; kingdom Fungi; phylum Basidiomycota; class Agaricomycetes; order Russulales; family Albatrellaceae; genus Albatrellus; species Albatrellus ellisii. The sequence goes on along the minus strand of QLPN01004719.1, from coordinate 1,322 downwards.
CACCTAGTCATGTGCATGTCCCTCATTGACTTCATAGTCATAGAACTCTGGCAAGGAGTCACATCTATTGATATACTCTGCTGGGCAGGATGACATGGATGTGAGTGGGTAGGGAGTGGGGCATCATCAAGGCCGAGGAGTAGTGCATTGTTGGGGACAATCAACCTTCTTATGACTAGTACATTTGCAAATCCAGCATTGGTGATAAGATGGGTGGGATTGGTGGGTGGATGGTGGATGGTGGGTGCAACTGGTGTTGGTATGTGTGGCCATATAGGGAAGTGTACGTTGGTATGTGTCTGCATTGACTAGTCAATTAGCAATCTGCTGTAACTCATGATGTCTCTGAGCATGAATTTGTTGTAGGCGATAATCAAGAGAGTTGAGCTGAGTTATGCAGTGATGCCAGTCTGCATATCATTTGATGTTGTTTTGTACCCCTCTGTCTCTGATGAATATGGCAGCAGTCAAGGCATCAAGGTGAGAATGGGGTTTATTAATGACATGACTAAACTTGAGAGCAATCTCATAATCAGTGCAGAGGTGATGACCTAGAACCAGCTGAGCATGAGGGAGGGTGTCAGGGTAGTTAAGGGATGATGGAGTGCAATGAAGACAACCAAGTGTGTCCAATGTATAAGTAATGGGGAGGTCAGAAAAGGATTGGATTCTGAAGATGATGGGGGGAATAAGTCTGACTGGACAGGGATCAAATTCATATTCTGATTGTAGTGCAGGCATGGAAGGGTGTGGGGAGATTTGTCAGATGTGGGAAAAGGGGAAGGGGGTGGTGTATGGTATTCAGGTGAAACAGTATGATACAAAAGAGGGGGAGATGTAACATAGATTCCTAAATTGATGTCTGTATCTTCTTCTTTCACTGGTGGAGTTTGGAAAGAAGGTCCCCTTTTGCTATGAAGTGGGGGTGTCGGGGTTTCTGCTAATGCCTCAAGGATGGCATTATACCTCTTCTTCCAGACTTCTTCTTTTTCCACTTCTAGCTGAGTTGATGCTTGTGTAGGTTGGTGATTTGGTGAGGGCAGTAGGGGGATGTGTGCTGGATTTGTAGAACTGTATAGGTATTTTTGAGTTTGTACTTGTTCCAACCATTCTAGAGCACAGAGGACAATGGCATGCTGTTCTGTAAGAGGTAATGCTCAGAAGTGGTCAATGATTCCTTGGTAATTGAGGAGTATTCCACACTCAAGAGGGGTAAAGGTAGCAAGGGGTTGAGTGTTTGGGAGTTCGATGAACATGCAGTGGAAGGTGTCAATACATTCTGTGGAGAAGAGGTTCTGGGCTGGGGATTGAGACATGATGGT
>QLPN01004718.1:9719-69858 GCA_003314395.1 Albatrellus ellisii | reverse complement strand
GCGTGGTGCGCCGAGAGCCACTTCCTTGAGGAGCGCCACTGCCTGGCCCAGGAGGAGCTGGCCTGGGCCCAGGAAGAGGCCTATTACTGGGCCCAGCACGCTGCTGGCTTCCCCCGCATCACCCCCCAGTGCCCCTGGTTCTTTGATGGGGGAATGCCCAATGGCTTCATCCCAGCCTGGGACACTCTCCCATACCTGGAGTATGAGGAGTAAGTGGAGGGCGGGAGGTGATGGGTCAGGGGACCCCATCAAGCATCGCAGGCGACGCATCGCATAGAAGAGGGGGTGATGTTACGAGGCACTTGCTTTGGCACCTCGTAACGCGTTTTCTTTTTTCCTTTTCTTTTTCTTATTTTTCTTACTTACTAGTAAAGTGTAGTATTATTACTACAAGTGTGAGCCTAGCTCCACTTTACTTAGTAAGGACTTCTTTTCTTTTCTCTTTTTATAGTACTTAAGTATTTACATACTTAAGTGTGAGCATAGCTCCAAGTACTATATTAAGACTTATCCTTTTTCTTTTATCTTTCATTATTTATTATAACATTTACTTGCTAAGGACTATTACTATACAATTAGCAAGGACTCCCTTTTCTCGTCTTTATTTATCTTTGTTTATCTCTTGTTCATTTCGCGCTTGTGGCTGAGCCACACTAGTTATACAATGGATGCGAATTACTGCACATTACTGCGCATTCTCGTTTACTTACTGCGCTTTACTGCATAACTGTACTATAGTTAGATCGCTAGTTTGGTATAAATAGTTGACAAACTGGCGGTCTTAAACCCCAGTCTTGTCAACTTCGCAATCTAGGGATTCTCCTTATACTGCGCTTGACCTAAGCTTGTCACAATCCCACTTCATCCTCTAAGAACTAAGTCTAAGATCTCTAAGCCACTAAAATGTTGCTAAAAACAAACATCTTATGCTCGTCACTCTGGATCCTCATATCATTATTGGTGGAATTATCCTCATAACCATCTCGTTGATTCCACTCTTCATCATCATCAGGAACCTCTATTACGTGCATCAAACTCAGATCCAAACTTTGGTTACCAGGAGTAACATTATAGACCTTCCCTAAGACTGTCCAATAGGCCACTCTTAGCACTATGTGCATTGAAGCTCTACCTCATTGGCATTCAAAACCTCTTTGTCGAAGTTGATGCATGGTACATAAAAGGCATGCTAACCAATCCAGACCTTGCACCTTCTGCAAGTATCAATAGGTGGATCATTGGCATCCTTGTGTTTCACTTCATGCTAGTGCACATACCCAGTGTAGTCCATGGGCCAGACAGACTGTCGCAATGACCCTTGCAGCCCAGTGATCTGCCAGAGGACGATGATGGAGAAGAATTCGATGACTGGATCAATTGCTTTTACAGTTTCATACATATTATTAACCCACCATTCCCACGTCTCCACACTATTCCACAATTCCTCACCATGTTAGCTAACAGTATACCAGGAACCACAACAGAGGGCAAGGCATTATCGCAACCAGATGAGGACAACATGCCTACAGCAGTGATTCCACGAAACACTGCGGCACTATGACAGGACAAGCGGCTTCTCACCATTCGCACATGGCTGAATGACTTACAGCGCCCAGTTGGTGTCAATGATGCATAGTATGTGAGATTCGTCTGTTATTGTACTGAATTCTTTGTAGTCACAGGGCAACTCTGGCGAAAAGACCTGCATGGCCAGCACAAAGCAGTCCTCTTCTATGAGGAGTGATTACCCATTCTGTGATCTGCTCATGATGATATTGGTCATTGGGGTATTTATGCAACGCATGCATTAATTCGTGAACACTTCTGGTGGCCTCAATTACCACAAGATGTCACCTGGTTTGTATGGACATGTCATATCTGTCAACTGCAGCAGATTAGGAACGTTTTGCTGCCTCCAATGGTTGTGATGCTGGTGCCCTTATTCACCAAAATGTACATGGACTCCATGCACATGCCCCCGTCAAGTGGATATAAGTATATTGTGCAAGGTCACTGCTCGCTCATGCATTATCCAGAGTTTCACATGCTGTGCTCTGAGATAGCTAAATCCCTCGGCGACTGGATATTCTTTGTCATTGGGGAGTGCTGATGGACATTGTCTCAGACAATGGCATGCCATATGTTAAAGTGCTTGATTATTTGGCACAATGGTATCACATACAGCATATACGTATTTCGGGTCACAATTCACGTGCCAACAGCATTGTTGAGCATCCACATTCTGATGTATGCCAGGCATTGTTCAAGGCTGTGGATGGCGACCAGTCAAAATGGTCTCCGGTTGCATACTCTGTGTTTTGGGCTGACCACATTACAATTCGTAGGCACATGGGGTGTTCCCCTTATTTTGCAGTTACCAGTACTCACCCTATCCTACCCTTCAATATTACAGAAGCAACATATCTCGTCCCACCACCTGCTTCCATTCTATCCACTACCGACCTTATCTCTCGAAGAGCAATCACACTTCAGAAACAACAAGAGCATCTAACTGACCTACACTCAACAGTATTCGAAGCATGATAGGAAGCAGTGGCCAGATTCGAATGAGAATTTGACACAACTATCTGTGACTTCGACTTCCAGCATGGCACACTCATCCTTATCCACCACACCACCATTGAAAAGGCATTAAATCATAAAATGCGCCCCTGCTACCTCAGACCCCTTATTGTATTGCTGCACAACAGGGGAGGCACATATATACTCTGTGAACTCAATGGTGCAGTTCTTGACAGGCCTATTGCAGCTTTTCACATCATCCCCTACTTTGCGTGACAAACAATATCCTTACTGCTGCTTGACAAACTAATTGACGTCACAACAGATCATCTCCATCACCTAGAGTCTACTACATTAGATGACATTGAGGAGCAAGGAGTTGAATGTGACTGAAAATGCAGCTCTTTTATTGAAAACACGCCTCTTTTATTTTATTTTATTTTATTTTATTTTTCTTATATTTTATTTTTACTTGTTTCCCTGTTCAGTTTTTCATGTACTCCCAATTCCCTCACTTGTCCCTTTGCTGTCATCTCTTTTGCTTTTATTCTTATCTTTCTACATGTACAGGAGACTACAGAAATACATGCATGGTGACCTTTACTCCCACTCTTTACCCTTGCCTTTCAACGCCGCCACCTCCCAATGCATCGTGCTGCACTCCAGACTTCATTGCTCTTGCTCTGCGAGTTGTGCATGGATGATTTGAATCTTGGCCTCCAGCAGGTGCATTGACTGGTTGATTGAGAGCTGTTGGAGCCCCAGCTCGGCGTACTGCATCTCATACCACTGAAGGACACCCCAGTTAGCAGCTTCCACCACATCGCTGTTTTGGTAGTCCAGGTGCGGTGAGGTCATCGGAAATTCAACACCCATGTACCCACCCACCTCCAGTAGTGGCCCCTCAGATCCTGACAGCTCACACATGAAGGGGCAACTGGGTCCAGCTGCCTCACTGCTGTCCCGCATGAAGAGTGGTGTAGGCGACCATGGTGCTGTGACTACTGGCTTAGTGTCCCCGTTGCACCACACCAATAAAGGGGACTCACCTGTCATGATGGTCCAGTCCGGCCATATGGCAAATGCACACCATTGCTGTTGATGCATGCACCTGACACACCACCCCATCCACTTGTGCCACCAGCACTCAGTGTCCATGTGTTGGCACCAGGAGCATGGCTTCATGGCCTAGGAGGTGTCAACCATACAGTGGAGAGGCTGCAGAAAAGGTACTTACCTGACACATTGGCCCCACAGCCATCTGCTTCCACCCCCATCACTTGACCGTGCCAGCAACCATCTTCAGGGCCATCATGCCTGCATGCACACATTTTTGTTGGTGCAGCGTGGTGTCCTCATCTGTGTCTTCTGCACTGTGTTTTGAGGCCATTGATGTAGTGGAGCCAGCCAGGTCAGCCATGTCTTCTCTGGCCTCGCCCTCCTCCTTGGCACTCTCCCCATCCTCAACATCCTCATCATTGGCATCGTCAATGTCAATCAGCTCAGGGGGCATGGGTTGTTTGCCTTCAGCTGCTCATTGGGCCACCACACACACCTTGACACCTGACTCTCATATCTGTGCCTGCCCATACTGCAGCAGAGGCAGCATGACCTCAGGCTTCTGCCTGCATGTTCTGGCTCCTGCCTGCAATGCCACCCATTTGACCTGCAGTGCTGTCCAGTGTTCCTTGGCTGTGCATGGTGCATCCTCTGTCACCGCCCATTCCCCTTCCTCCTGCAACGCCAGCCCCACTCCCTCCCACCTAGTGCACTCCACCTGGGCACATTCCTCAGACTTGCATTCTTCCTGTTCCCACTCCTCATGCTCCACCTGCTCATGTGTCTTGCGCTCTTCACATTCCCGAGCCTTGTGCTCTGCCTGCGCCTGCACCTCACACTCCACGTGTTCCCAAGCCTTGCACTCCACCTGCACCTGCACCTCCCGCTCTGCCCATTGTCGTGCTTCACACTCCTCATGCTCTCATTCAGTGGCTGCCTTGAGTTCGAGCTCACGCTCCAGTACCTCATTGGCCTGCCTGGCCCACTCTGTGAGCTGTGCTGGCAGCAGGAAGTCATGCACCCAGCTCTCCCAGCTTGCTTTGGCAACAGGTGCCAGGATGCTGCACACACCTTCTACGAAAAAGGCGGCATCAGCTTCTGAGCCCCCATGCTGCTGGTGTTGCCCCTATGCATCGTCAATGAGTCTCATGTGTCCATGTGCATGTCTGCATCTCTGTTACATACCAAGAGGTGCCCTGCGCCCACCGTCCATGATCAATATGTCTCCTCAGACAGCCCTTCACCCTGCGGCCACTCATTGAGCATCATATGCATGCATGCTTGCAAGAGCAGCAGTGCATGGTTGGCGGTGGTGGTGGTGGCAGATGATGTGTGGGACATGTTGATGGATGGGCTGTGGCTGAGGAAGATGGTATTGATGAAGCTTATCAATGGCGGTTGCTTCCATTGTGCTCCTTGGTTTAGGGCAGGAGTAACTGCACCTTCACACTTGCTGCATGTATTTTCGTCTCCCTTCCGCATTGTGTTTTTTGCTTCCTTTTGCATTTACTGCTTTTCTTGCTCCAGTTTTCAAAAAAAATAATAAATAAAAATAATAAATAATAAATAATAAAATAAAACCGACTCAGTTCTCCTCATACTTTGCACCCTTTTACTCTCTGCCATTGTATTTCTGCTTTATTTTGCCTATTCCTCTTTCCTCTATGACCAGGACTTTCTTCTCATTTCTCTCTCTCCTCCTTTCATCTCTCAAAGCCTACAAAAAAAAAAATCTCCCTCTTGCCTCCTCTCGTCTCTTTTCTTACATCACTCCCACCTGCTCTTGTCTCTTTTTGTCTCTGTACCCCTACTCTACTTTGGCCACTCATTCCTGTTTCTGTGCTCCAGTATCCCTCTAGTTCACTCATCCCTGAGTCTCACCTACTCTCACCATTCCTATGTGCCCCATCCTCACCCAGTCATGCCCTGCCCCTTTTCCAATGTTGGCTCCCCATGTTCACATGCTGCTAATCCTGTACCCACTTTGTCCATGTCATGCCTCACTGCGCCTTGGAGAGCGTCCCTATACCCACCCATCTATCCACCCCTTGATGCTCCTCCTTGTCCGCTTGTCCATTTGTTACAACTGTGCCCTTACCCCAACGAGTCATCCCTTCTGGCTGTGTCTTGCATCCGGTTGCATTGACTGTGGACAGTCAAGATTTCAGTTGTGAGGAGATGATGAGCATCATGTGCATGTAACGCCAGAAAAACAACCATCAGCGACATCAGGTGAACACAGTAACATTAACACACCACACACAAAAATCATCCACAGTCGCTGTAATCGTGCATTCACACAGGCATCAGAAAACAATACTGGGTCGGCCAACAAGGGATAGGACGAATAGGCCAAGGCATGGTCTAGACCCACCAAAATAACCATGGAGGCATGAGTCACGAAGTCAGCATTTGGTGCGATCGGCACTATTCCTTTTTTTGCTCATCCGCTATAGTATGATACTTTATTCGCTCGTATACAGACCCCACTTCATTTCAAATATCCCTATGATTGACCCTACACTGTAAATTTTCTGTTGTGTTTTGTTGTGCCCCAGTCTTGGAGCTAGGCTTGTATTTAGATAGCGCATTGGCCATTGAAAAGAAGGGGGATTTCTCCAGCTCACAATTTGTTTTCCTTTCTCTGGTTCCAAGTCTCAGAACAAAGGTGTGCACCCCATAAGTCGTGCTATCAATTTCGTTGAGTGTCTATCCCATTCTCCATTACGTTCTCTATTGCATTGCATTCCCCACTGTGTTGCATTATGAGGCTTCATCATTGTCATTGTCACGCTGTATTTCTGCTGTATCTCTATATTGTCACCCAGTCACATTGTGTTATCGCATATCTTGCCCTAATCTACTAACTCTCTCTCTATTGGTGTCTAGGGGATCTTATGGCTCACACCCTTCAGCATTTACTGTGGTTGTGATTATAGATTCCTCTCTTATACACACCCAAGTCCACATCAACATCACATAGAGAGTGGAGTGAAAACTTGAAGCTTGAAGGATGGAACACAGCTTATCAAGAATACAACAAGGTCTCTGTGGTCAATGACCCATCAAATCCAAGCCATCTGTGGGATACAAACTGGGTGACCTCCATTGCCACTCGTACATTAACATTGTGGCACTGGTATTTGTCGAGGTCATTTCTCATTTGTTGTCTCAATCATATTAATGGATCTCCAGACTTACCTACATATAAAATAGCCCATGCCAGTGCCTACTCAGTCTGAGCTCTCTTAGCATGTGCTGGCCACTTTCCCCCTCAAGTTCCTCATCACAAGTTAGCCAGTGATGAGTGTTGAACAGGGATTTCACAGCATGGGTATCATGAACAACATAAATGCACTAGATGAGCATTTGTACTATTTATCTGAGACCTGGACAGTGGAATCCCTGTGACTCTATGATATAGCATTGTGTACTCAACACCTTTTCACTTGCACTCCATGGTTATTGTACCTGATGGCAGAGGTGGCCTTGCTTGACTGACTCATCTGTTATTCCATGACTTCTCATTGATGTTTTTTGAACAACATTGATCAAACATCAATGAGATGTTTCGGTACAACACATGGGTCAGTCAAGCCAGGCCACCTCTTGTTGAATATACACAAATGTGCACTCAGCACCCATTTATTTCCTGCATTTGTGCTCTCTGCTCTCTGCTCACTCTCTTCTTTTTTGTCTTTTTCATTCTTGTGGTGCCATGCATATATGTTCCTGATAATATTAATTTGACCTTTTCACCATGACTGTCTGCTTCTGTCTATGCTACACCAGTTGGACAACCAACCATCGACAATGCCCTCTCCGATTCACATATCCTACCACTCTCAAGAGCTGACTGACTCTGGGCCACGTTGTAATTACTCTTACGTCCTCCCTTCGTCCATCAACACCTTGTCTTCTCTTCCAAACGAGTGTTTGACTGTCTCCTAGGGGTTTCTCTGTGACCCATTGTCCATACATACACTCGCTGAGTACCTCTTGAACGCGGGCGGGTCATCTCATGGTGGCATACGCTCTGACAGGTGACTCATGAAAGTCGACAACCTCCGAAAATCCGAAGTTAATAAAGTATAATGGTAGACATGAACATATGTATGTTTCAGTTGTTATTGACATAAAACTGCATGAACACGATATCAAATCACCAGTTTAGACCACAGATGTTAGAGTCAGAGACGAAAATGATACTGAGTTGGAACGCATGATGGAAAAGGGAGACAATGTCGGTATGTCACGTGGGTGGACGACCATGTGGTATTATGGTCTTACATTTTTACTGAGTATAGAGATAACAGTGTACTTCAGCCTTTAGAGCAAAAAGCTGAGGGGGTGGAGATGGTGAGCTGGATTATCCGTAAGTACATAAAAGGCGTAATGGTAAACAGATGTCGGAAAAAAGCAAACACATCACATGTTTTGAGCGTGGGAGAAAACGCGCGTCAGAGAATGCCTCTACATTAAGTGAGAAGTGAGGCGATGAGAAAGTGGCCACAAAAAACAAAAGTAAAAGACAACAAGATGCCGTACACGTGACGGACTACACGCTTGCCATAGCAACGCTGTAGTGGTAAGAAACAAATATACAACATAACTGTATGAATGTCCTCCGGGTTAGAAACGGGTCCGCGGAAACGTCCTGCCCAAACCGTTACACGCATCGCACTTCATCTCAAAGAAGAGTATCTCCATGATGCCCTGGCCATTGCATTGCCAGCACAACGCGCCGCCGATGCGGGGGTCGCCGGGATGCACGACGATCGCGCCGGGAGGTGGGCGTGTCGTCAACCTGGGCTGGGATGATGATCCTGACATGGAGACGGGCGGCAGCCGCGGGGGGTATGCTCCCGGCATGGAGTTGTGCGGAGGCTGACATGAGGCTGTGGGAGATGGGAGAGGTTTCTGAAAGGACGTGTGTGTGGATGATGAAGGGTTAGAGCCCCAAGGTGAGTAGGCCAGCGCGCCAGAGAAGGGGCGCGCGTATTTCGTCCAACACTTGCGACACGGGTGTGAAGGGTCGAAATTCTTGTAGCCAGTGTTGCGACCTATTATCAAGTGAGAACAGATGGAAGAACGATTACGTAGTGTAGAGCCCTCACATTTGCGACATTCAAAGGCGGCGGGATACACTAAGACTTTGCCGGCCTGCAGGAGCGGGTGTCCGGGCACAGGTGTATGCGTTGGACGCCCATCATTCAGGATACCCGATGAGCTGTGTAAATGGTTGGGCTGGTTCTGGTGGGTACGTGGGGGATGTGGGGGATCTCCAGGTGGGGGTGCATATCGGGGGCGAGGGGCACTTCCATCTCCACCAGCGAGCGGGCCTGGTGCATTTAGTGCCTCGCAATCGGGCGAGCCCGCTGCATAGAAGTCTCGAGCAAAACCAGAGAGTGGCTGCGCAGTGGACGTACCAGCAGAAGCTGAATGAACGAAAGAATCTCTAGGAGGTAGGGGCGGGGGCTGGAGACTGATGCTGCTCTCAGCGTCGTTCGACGTGGATCCAGGGACACCCGTGCTCAGGGGTGGTAAGGGCGGGGGAAGGCGCCTCACACCAGTTAGCTGCGGGGTCAGATGTGGAGGAGGTGCGTGGGGCGGTGGATGGTGCTGTGGCTGCGGCTGAGGAGGTTGCTGCTGGAAGGGACGGCGTGGACCGAACTCGACCGTAGACTCGCCGATGGAAGAGTCTGCTGCAGGGGTGTATGCCGGGGGTGCCTCCTCGTTGAGAGTGTCTGCGTCAAAGGGAGGAGCAGGACTTGAGCTAATTTCCGGAGGAGATGGTTCTGCAGGTTGTGGGCTGACGTGCGTGCTGCGAAACGGATTGTGATGGGTGACGGTGGTCATTCTGGTGGAGACGCTAATCGAGTGATGGAGGAGGAGTGTGTCGGGCTGATTCAAGGCAAGGCCGTGGCATCTATCGATTAGGTAAGTTGTGCCATAGCGTCCATAGTATTGTAAGACAGATCCGTATCACGTGCGGCATTCCTGGATCACAGTCGCGAGTGGCGCGATATAATAGCATTTTCGAGTCATCAGCGTCGTTTCGTTGTGATCTATGGCACCGCCAGAGTGGCCACTTCTCCCATCAATCCTCCCCCGTGCACTTCTCCGGCAGCTGTGTATCTCCTGCTGAAGTCGCCCGACTTATTACACCTGGTCTGGATCCCGAGACTGTCTGAAGGATATGACATCTCGTTGTGCGATGCTGAAAATAACCAGCTTCCATAGGAGTTGGAGCTTGTCCTGCGAAAGTGGTATCCTATGGATCGCAGCCACGAGATGCGTTGTTTTGTGCGCAATGGCCAGTTGAATTGGTGCGCCTTACATACGAACAAAATACCTGAGCCTTTTCTGACGCAAGACGAAAATCTCACAGCGCGACAATAGCTTCTACGACTCTCTGAACGAGCCTGCTACACAGGCAAAACACTGTCAACTCAGTGAAAAGCCATTGGGATGCCCACGCGAAGCCAATATGGGCGTTCATTAGCCACTATATGCCTTCCATTCTCCTTCAACTCTCGGGCCAATAGAATCCAACTTGTGTTTTCCTTTAGATGTTCTTAATATTCTTTTGAGCTGCGACCTGATCCGCTTCCATATTCTTCTTGTGTACCTCACACCGACCCGCTCCTCTTCGACTACAAGGAACTGCGCGACGTGCTTGCAGGGCGATTAGATGCCCTACCGGTTCTGTGGGTGATAGACTCCCCGGAATATCCCGCGGCGACGCAATACGACTGCCCATCAGCATAACATGGTGCCTCTTGAGGCTCTTAGCATCAGTGGTGGGCAAGGAGTTGGGGAATTCCAGACAACATGGGATGAAGAGGTTAACTTCAAAAGAAACTGGTTTTCAATTTTCACCTTGGTTTCAAATCTATGTCAATGACGGTGCTCTTATGGGAATGCAGATGATCAGCATATGTTATCATTCATATTCCATACAGAGATGCTAGCTTTACAATGGCATGCCTTGCCCGAAGCAATGGCCTTGCACTACATTCTTGTTGGTTGGACTGCCCAACAGACACTCGGTAGCAGGGCGGAGTTCACCACATCTGCGCTTGGTTGTGCTGGATGTCACATGAATGCTCAGGGGACTAATGGAGCTGTCAGGCTTCCATTTGAAAGCCATAGCTGTCAACTGTGACAGCAGGAGCTGTCACTCCGCCCACTGGCAAACAGAACGCGAGTGTAAGAGTGGGGGGGGGATCGTAGCATGTACGTGCGGCGGTGGACATTTGAAGATTCTGGCTACTGGATGTCGACGATGCTGAGTTGTCGAGTTTGATGCACTTGCGACAGCTGCATCTATCTCATCCGCAGTCACCCTGACATGCGCGCCAGTGAAGGTGCAGCCGTTCGGGTTATTCGTATCATCGCATGAGCACTGGTGTCCTGGTCCTCAAAGCCACCGGGTTTTCCAGACATTCTTCGCCCGTTGGCAGCCCATGAATATTCAGCCCTCCCTTCGCCCTTGCGCGTCCCTGCAAATCGTTGCCTTGTGTCTCACACGCGGTCACGTGGTCTCCCTCAACAGAATTGGGTCGTCTGGGACTGGCTTCATGCAACCAGGGTTTTGAGGTGGAGTGCCCAGCGGGACACAACAGACATCAGCATAGTTATATAGGATAACTATACACTACTTAATAGAATAGTTATTGCATTTCCCATGAACTATAGTTAGTTTAGCAACTGACCATTTACTTACTCTTATTATGATTACATTCCACTCTTCTGCTCTTCCACTTCCAGTTTCCCACCTCCTTCCTCCTCCACCCAAGATGCTATCAACAACAACTTCTTATGATCACATATAAATAAGAGAACATCTCCGACATTGGTCAGAAGCAACAGGAACTCTGTGGAAGCATTCTGATGTGCTCATAATTGTTCCATTCTTCCTCCCTCCTCCAGTAGAGTACAGATCCCTGTAGATTTCTGCTGAATACACTGAAGCATTGTGGTGCAAGGTGGCAGGCACTCCAATCATGTATTTCATTACATATATAGAAGCCAGCAAAGGAGGGACCTCCCTAAGCTTATCCAATTTGCAATTTACTAGTCAAGTGCTTCAGCCTGAAACTTCTATTTCACTATTTGCTTTGATGCTACATGCTATTATCACCCCAAAATATTGGTCATAATAGTCTATTACTCTGTCATATTATGGTATACTATCACACTGTTAATTGTAGCCACTCTTCCACTTCCACTTCTGCTCTGCTCTGCTCTGTAGTTAGTGCTAAGAGTGGCCTATTGTATGGTCTTAGGGAAGGTCTGTGATAATAATATTCCTGGTAACAAGGTAGTTGATATGTGTTTGATAAGCATAGTAACCATTCCTGATGACAATGAAGAGTGGGATCAACAAGATAGTAATGAGGATGATTCCACCAATGACTATGTGAGGATCCAGGGTGATGAATTTAGGATGTCTTAGTGACACTTAGTGACTTTCGAGATCTTAGACTTAGTTCTTAGAGAAGTGAAGCAAGTTTGTAATGAGCTTTAGGTCAAGCACAGTATATGAGAATCCCTAGATTGCAAAGTTGACAAGACTGGGGTTTAAGACTGCCAGGCTTTCAACTACTTATACAAGACAGAGTATCCTAAAGATAGTACAAGTAAATAAGGTTCACAGATCAATGATGATTGCACAGCAATCAACAAGATCATGTGACCAGAGTTGCATCTATAGTAAGCTAGGTAAATGTAGCCACAAGCATGAGTGAAATGAGAGGTAAACAAAGACAAATAAAGATGGAGTCCTTGCTAATTGTATAGTAATAGTCCTTAGCAAGTAAATGTTATAATAAATAAAAGAAAGATAAAAGAAAGATAAGTCTTTATAGTACTTGGAATAAAACTCACAGCTCAGTATGTAAATACTGTAGTACTATAAAGAAAGAGATAGAGTCCTTACTGTAAGTATGAGCTAAGCTCAAGCTGTAGTGAATACTACACTTATAGTAAGTAAGATATAAAAGGAAAAAAAAGAAAAACAAAATGTGTTATGAGGTGCCAAAGCAAGTGCCTCATAACAGTTCATGTATCTGACCCACTCTCTCCTCCATCTGGAACATCTCTTGTCCTCTCAGTCAGAGCTCCTCTTTAACTTTATCATCACTCTACTCTTCCTACCATCCTGTTCTACCACCTCAGTACTTCTGTGAGTCACTGAGGTAGGTACTTCATCATCCCCATCTTCTCTTATCTGACAGTACCTTTCATCTCACAGTCACTCTATCTTGTCACATCTTTGTTGCACCTCTCATCATGTACCTCTTTATCTTTGTACACTCCTCTATCTCAGGTATTATCTCTCTTTACTCTTAGCACCTCTGAGTTGCTGAGTCACTCTATCTTGTCATGTCTTTGTTGCACCTCTTGTCACATACTTCTTTATCTTTGTATGCTCCTCTATCTCTGATGTACCACTCTTTGTTGTGAGGCCAACACTATCATTGAAGCCAAATAACTGAAGACAAAGTTAAACAAACCAAAATAATAATCACACTTCAACTAGCAGATATCCCAGATGATCAGAACTGAGGGATAATGCTAGGAGTTGTATAGTATATATAGTATAGTACTCTAGGGCAGGTATATGAACTAGTAAAGACTGCACAGTAGAGTTGACAATAACAACCAATCAGAAAGAGGATGACTGATGTCCACAGTAAGTGTGAGAATGATTGGTGATACTTCACAGCAGGTGTTGATGATTTTTCCCTTTTGGTCATCTGCTGTGCACTTCCTTACCACATGACTACCTTGTGTTAACTTACCTACACACTCTGTCATGCATGGTCTGCACATGTTGTAGGTCTTATCTCTCCTGGTCTGTGTGCTGTGTACTTAGGTATTTAGAGTCTGGGTCTGGGACATAGTTCTACAGTCAGTTATCTACCCTTCTCCCTCATCATGGATTGGGCTACACTCCTTGTCAATTGCTATTTCACAATCATGATGTTGCTTCTCACTTTACTTATGCTTCTGCCCACGCTCTACCTGCTGTCTCCTTTCAGGCCTCCTTGGGTGGAGTGCTAAAATTCTGAGGACCTCCATACTGCTCATTGCACATTTTAATAGGTGTGAGAAGGCTGAGTGAGCATCCACAGTAACAGTGAGAGAATGAGTCATAACTACTTTGTAAGCAGGCTGATTGGAGATCAGATGGCAGGCACATCATTGGCTGATAAAGATGGAGAAGATGAATGTATGACCATGAGAATTGCTTCAATAGATCAGGAGTGATTGTAGAATCTGTAGCAATAGAGACATAATAAAAATAGGAAAAATGAAGAGAAAAACAAGGAGAATAATAGCAGCCTGAGATTTGTGCTTTGTCACACATTTGTTGCATATCCTTCTGCATGTGCATGCTGTGCATGCAGGCCATGGCAAACAACAACAAGCAAGATGTATTAATAGTAAGGGATCCCCATTGGGGAGAGCATAGTGAGCATGACTGCAGTGACAAGTAAAGTGTGGATATAGATGTGCCACAGTGTAGTAGTGAGAGAGAGCTGCAGGAGAGTGAGAAAGAGCTGCAGGAGAGTGAGAAAGATAATAAGATGGGATAGAGAGGTACTCACTCAGACATGATGTAAGACATCTGAGGGGATGTAGTGTATAGAGACCATCTTATATAGTAAATGTGAAGAAGGTTCAGGCAGAGAGTGAAATAGTAAAGAACAAGGGATGCCATAAATGGATGTGGGGCACACATCATAGTGACAGAGCAAGCAGGGCCCATATGAGAGAGTGAGGTAGTCCCATGTAAGTAAGATGTACAGTAAGACATATAGTATTTGTAAGTAGTACATGGTATGTGTTTGATGGAAGGCCAAATGAAAATATGTAGTGTATGCATGAATATTCAACACATGCTCCTCTAATCTCTCAGCTATGTAGCTCCCTTTGGACTATGTCCTGTATCTCTTGCTCTGCCTCTATGGCATAGAGCTTTTCATCCAATATCATATCTTCATTGACTACTCAGTTCTTCAACTTGGAACCCCAGGGATCAACCCCTAGCATGTGTTGAATGTTTTGTGCATCTCCTATACTTTCATTTGGCTTTCCTTGCATATGTACTCTCTACCACAATCACATGTACTCATTATGCACTCATTACACAATGGACTACAACACTCTCTCACATGGGCCCCACTTACAGTGTCCATGTACTCCACATTTTCACTCTCTGCATAAACCTTCTCTCTCAACATTACTTAAGGTGGTCCTCATACACTATAACTCCTCAGATGTCTTTCATACTGTCTGAGTTGTGTGTGCAGGAAATGGACTATGGTTGCAACAACAATATATGGCAATGTAGACAGATATGAGAAATTCAGCAAGGCTGCAGCAGTGTGAGATGACATGAGCACAGCAGGTGCCATGATGCAGTAGTGAGAGATGCTGCAGGTGGAGTGAGAGGAGAATAAGATGGAGGTAGGAGGGTACTCACTCAGACAACATGTAAGATGTCTGAGGAGATTGTGTAGCAGAGTGCCCATCTTATATAGTAGTTTGTAGGTAGAGTTGAAGCAGAGTGTAGAGTAAAGAGAACAACAGTTACCATAATGAGGAGGGACATGCATCATCCTGGAGTAGGTGGTGGAGTGAGAGCAAGCTCAGAGGTATATGCAGTCCAAGGAGTAGAGCAGATGTACATATATTGTAGGTAAAGATGTATGTGTAGTAAGGGGAAAGAGCCGAACAAAAGTATAGTGCACACAAAGTGTGTAAATATTCAACATGAGTGAGTACTGTTGAAGATTGTGTACATACCACAATATTTTCATTCAGCTTTCTTTCCCACTCACTCCACACCTGCTCATACACATACTATTTACATATCCATACACTTATTTCATGCCCTTGGACTACTCCCTTCTTCTCACTTACTACTCCATGTGATGCGTGTCACCCTCACTATGGAGCTCCTTGTACTCTGACATACAGACTCCTCTCCAACCCTATTTGTATACAATACTTAAGATGGTGTCCATACCTACAATCTCCTCAGACATCTTTCATACTGTCTGAGTGAGTACTTCACTTCTCCATCTTATTCTACACTTCTCACACCCCTGCAACACACTTAAACCATGTTGCATTGCCTCTATTCACATTTGCTCCACTACCCACTGCAGCTATGATCTCAGCATCTCTCCCTTTGGGGTCCTGTTACTTAACAGCATTGCTTGCTCTTGCCTGCCATAACCTGCATGAACATGTACCACGCTTCCCCATCTTCTATCACTCTTCTCACTCTCCTGCAGCTCTCTTCTACCACATTGCATTGTCATATTGCACTTGCTTCTACTATCTCTCACTGCAGGTCTGTACTTTGCTAAGACATCATTCATACTGTCTGACTCTCTTCTACCACATTGTGTCATCATACTGCACTTGCTTCTACTATCTCTTGCTGCAGCCATGATGGCTACTCTCTCCAATATTGGGATATGCCATTACCATCTAATCAAAGTCTTGTTAACCATCACCTGCCCAAACCTGCATGAACAGCATGTTGTGCTGCTATCTTTTTGTATGGAGCTGGGTGTACCTTCAGGCATGTGCAATGAGCCACTCATGGGTAAAAACATTGGTCTTGGCTTGATTGGCAACCTTGGTCCATCTTTTCCCCCTCTTTGTGTTGTATCTATCCCCCTCCTCCCTCAACTTTGTGTTCCCTCAGCTATTGATCCACACAGGCAATCCTGTGGCTGGTCTTGGCCATATCCATGCCCATCAAATAGCCATACTCACATGCACAAGTATTCTTGGGATATGGGTGCAGGGAAGGGCACAGGCAGGTGGTGAGGCAGTGGATAAAGTGAGATAGTGGTGGGAGGGAATGGCTAGCAGGTGCATGTGGAGATAGGATGATAGAGGTGCACAATGTCATATCTCTTGTGTATATTGGTCAGGTGGCAGGTGGGTGAGGCAGTGGCAGCAGTAGTGGCAGAAGGGAATGGATGAGTGGCAGAAAGTAGGTGGCTTATAGTAAAGGCTAGTTTGACAAACAGAGTAGCAGTGAGCACTACCTACATCTAGTAGTCTGTCTTTGTATGTACTATTAGCAGCACATGTTCTGACCCAGAATGGATGCCAAAAACTTGGCAATTATGTTCTTTTGTAAATCTGGAATATAAAAAGCATTGCATTGGCAGGTATCTAAGGACATAACATAACAACATTAAGATAGAATTGGTATGTGCCAAAATGCATCAAGACATCATCTGCTAAGAGTGACTTTAAAGATCTTAGACTTAGTTCTTAGAGTGAAGTGAGTTTGTAGTGAGCTTAGGTCAAGTGCAGTATAGGAGAATCCCTAGATTGCAAAGTTGACAAGACTGGGGTTTAAGACTGCCAGTCTTTCAACTACTTATACAAAATCAGAGTCCTAAAGATGGTACAAGTAAATAAGGTTCATGGATCAACAATGATTGCACAGCAATCAACAATATCACATGACCTAAGACACATCCATGAGGTATAGTAAGTGGCTCTGCCACAAGTGTGAAATGAACTAGATGTAAACAAAGATAAACAAAAGTGAAAAAAGGTGAGTCCTTGCTAATTGTATAGTAATAGTCCTTAGCAAGTAAATGTTATAATAAATAAAAGAAGATAAGAAAAGATAAGTTTTTTATAGTACTTGGAGTAAAACTCACAGTGCAGTGATAAATACTGTAGTACTATAAAAAAGAGAGATAGAGTCCTTACTAAGTAAAGTGGAGCTAAGCTCACACTTGTAGTAATAATACTACACTTTACTAGTAAGTAAGATAAAGAAAAAGAAAAAGAAAAAGAAAAAATGCATTATGAGGTGCCAAAGCAAGTGCCTGGTAATATCATCCTGATTCCATCTTACAGACATCCTGCAGGTGTCTTCCAATCTACTATGAGTGGCCTGTTGGATGGTCTTAGGGATTCAGTGATTGAATACTCCTGGTAACATGCTAGTTGAGATAGATATGTCTAATGACAATTGTGACAAGGCACTTGCTTTGGCACCTTGTAACATGTTTCTTTCTTTCTTTTTCTTTCTTCTTATCTTACTTACTAGTAAAGCATAGTATTATTACTACAAGCATGAGCTTAGCTTCACTTTACTTAGTAAGGACTTATCTTCCCCTTATAGTACTTTAGTATTCACTTACTAGAGTGTGAGCTTAGCCTGAAGTACTATAAGGAACATTATCTTTTATCTTTTCTTTATTTATTATAACATTTATTTGCTAAGGACTATACAATTAACAAGGACTCATTTCATTTCATCTTTATTTGTCTTTGCTTGTCTCTTGTTTCACTTGCACTTGTGGCTACTTAACAACTAGTTTACTATGGACATGTCTCAAGTCACATGACTCCATTGATTGCTGCACAATCATCATTGATCTGTGAACCTTATTTACATTTACTATTCTTAGAACTCCAGTTTTGTATAAGTAGTTGAAAGCCTGGTGGCCTTAAACCCCAGTCTTGTCAACTTTGCAATCTATACTGTGCTTGATCTAAACTTGCCTTCATCTTGCTCATAACTCTATGAGCCAGGTCTAAGATTGCTAAGACACCTTAAGCATCACTAAGACATCATAAACTTGTCACTCTGGATCCTCGTTTAGTCATTGGTGGTATCATCCTCATCACTATCTCATTGATCCCTTTCTATATTGTCATCAGGAGCATTTATTACATGGACCAAGCACACAATAACTACCTTGTTACCAGGGGTATAATTATCACAAACCTTAAGACCATCCAATAGGCCACTCTTAGCAACAATGAGGAGTGGAATCAACAAGATAATGAGGAGAATGATAGCTCCAATGATTATGTGAAGATCCAAGCATGATAAAGTTAGAGATATCTTAGCATTACTTATCGACTTTGGAGATCTTAGACTTAGTTCTTAGGGTTTTAGAGAGTGAGACTTTTTAGGGGCTTTGATCAAGCACAGTATAGGAGCATCCCTAGATTGTGAAGTTGACAAGACTGGGGTTTAAGACCACCAGTCTTGTAAATACTTATACTTAAGACACATTCTAAGTACAGTGCAGCAATCAATGAGATCATGTGGCTGACAATGTCTCCATAGTAAACTACTTATAAAGTAGCCACAAGTGTGAAGTGAACAAGATATAAATAAAGACAAGAGGAATGAGTCCTTGCTAATTGTATAGTAATAGTCCTTAGCAAGTAAATGTAGTTAAATAAAGAAAATGACAATGTGCTTTATAGTACTTTGGAGTTATACTCACAGCTTAGTATGTAAATACTAGAGTACTATAAAGGATAAGAAATGAGTCCTTACTATAAGTTGGAGCTAAGCTCACAGTTGTAGTTGATACTACACTTATAGTAAGTAAAGTAAAAGAAGATGAAAAGAATAAAGAGAATGCATCCATTACAAGGTGCCAAAGCAAGTGCTTCATAACACAATCTGTCTGGCTGATGGAGACTTGCCTTAGTGATCCTGAGTCTTGCACATATTACAAGACTTATTAGGATGCATAAGATGTGTCAAGACTTTGAGGTAGAAAAGAATCAGTTTACTGTTGAGCAAGATGCTTCACACAGAGACCTGATCTGCATGTCTGTGATGGATGTGGATCATCCCCTGTAGCCATCATATATGCAGACAGATGTCAGACTCCTATTGCTGACTTTATTTTCTGCTGTTATTATTTCTTTTCTTTTACTTTCTTTTATGTTTTGCTTTTGATATGATTATCTTATCTTATCTTATCTTATCTTATCTTATCTGCATCTAATCCTCTATCTTATCACAGTCCTTACTGCCTCATGGGTTGGTTCTCACAGATGCACAGCATCTGTCAATGGTACTCTCACAGTTGCTGCACCTTTAGTTACTGTAGACCTGCCCTTAGATACTGCACCTGGTCTGTGCATGATCCATAGTACTATAAGTCATGAGGTAGCTAGACAAATAGACCCCAGCTTGTTACAGCTGATTCCACCCTTCTTCTATAGCTGAGATCTCTCATCCCTTGGCTTAGATCCAAGGCAGCTCCCATTAAGTCCTCTTAAGGAGGCAGGGATAAGTTGGGTTTGTGGCATTCATGATGATGTCTGTCATCAGTTTGTCAATCCTGACAACAGAATGCTGGCACTGCAATCTTGCCTAAGCTGGGGCTGGCTTTCAAAAAAACTGCTGAGATGACTATCAAGATGATTGTTCTGAGCCAACACCCTGATGATATACACATACCTCAGTGGACTCAACAGAGCAAGTGAATTTTGATGGTGGCTGTTATAGAAGATGCTGTCCTTCACTGAGGGAAGTCTTTGGATGTCAACAGGGGTCACAATGTTGAATTATCTGCTTCTATTCTGGTGATGGCCCATTACCATGGTCCCTTTCTTTCCACTTTTGTTTCTTCTTTGTTTTGTCTTTTAGAACAATGGACTCACATTACAATAGCCACTATCACTATCATGTCACCATTGTTCCTCCTCTCTTGTTCTCTGTTTCTATTGTCCTGGCTTGCTATTGTTCTCAGTACTATATATATTGCCTCACATACACTCCCTCACTTCAGCTTTTATCCCTCTCACTGAAGTGAGTATTACTTTACCTTTCCCTTCACTTCTCCTTCTGATCACCATACCCTCAGTATATTGTATACTTCTGTTGCACTATTTTCTTGCTCATCACTATGCTCTTACTATTTAGCCACTGCATCATGGACACACTCTGCTGGGCATCCATTCTCTCTGTGCCATCAATAACCTCACCTGCTGTCCTCCTCACCCTTAGATGTTCTCTGCAGGTTGCAGGCCCAATCTGCTGCCCTCACCAGATTCCTTCTCATCCCACATATCATGGTCATGATCATCACATGTCTCATCAGGTTCAGATTCCAATGCACAAATAATGTAATGATGTCATTGTTGGAATTTCAGCCTGACAAGATATGTGACTATGATCATGACCACAATGGGTGGCATGAGGAGAATAGTGGGGAGGGCAGCAGATGGAACCTGTGACCTGCACAGTGAACATCTAATGGTGAGGAGGATAGCAGATGAAGCTATTGGGAGTGAGGAATGTGGAGGCCCAGCAGAGCAACTCCATGGTGATTGATGCTGATGCTGAAGATAAGGGCACAGAGATACACCAGATAAGGTGCAAGAGATACACACAATATACTAAGTTATAGTGGTCAGAAAGGATGGAGAAAGAAAGTAAGGTAATACTTACTTCAGTGGAGGAGAGAAAAGCTGAAGTGAGAGGATGAACTATGGACTGTATATATAGACAGTAGAACAATAGTGACCTGGGATGATAGGGAAAGAACAAAGGAGTGAAGAATAATAAGTACAGAACAATGGTGGAAATTGTGATGTTAGCTATTGTGATGTGAGTCCATTGTCCTGTAGAACAAAGAAGAGTGAAGACAAAGGATGGAACACAAAATACAGAGCAACCATGACAACATTGTATTGCTGGAGATACAGTAGAGAATTCAACAGTCATCACCATTGTGTTGAAGTTATGGTTATACTTCAACAACCTCTGATGCAAAAGCATCATCCAGTGACAATCATCACATTCCTCTGAGTCTTTGTTACAAAGCACTTGCTTTGGCACCTTGTAATGATTTCTTTTTCTCCTTTTTCTTTTTCTTTTACTTACTATAAGTGTAGTATTAACTACAGCAGTGAGCTTAGCTCCTACTTATAAGTAAGGAGTCCTTTTCTTTTCCTTTATAGTACTTAAGTATTTAATTACTTAAGTGTGAGCATAGCTCCAAGTACTATAAAGACTTATCTTTCATTTTCTTTATTTATTTATTATAACATTTACTTGCTAAGGACTATTACTATACAATTAGCAAGGACTCATTTCTTTTGCCTCTATTTTCCTTTGTTTATCTCTTGTTCATTATGTGCTTGTGGCTGAGCCACTTATATCACATGGACGCGTACTTACTGTGCATTACTGTGCAACTTTACTATACTTAGATCTCCCATTTTGTATAAATAGTTGACAGACTGGCAGTCTTAAACCCCAGTCTTGTCAACTTCACAATCTAGGGATTTTCCTCTACTGCGCTTGACCTAAGCTCACTACAAACTTGCTTCATTCTCTAAGAACTAAGTCTAAGATCTCTAAGTCACTCTAAGTGTCACTAAGATATCTTATACTCATCACTCTGGATCCTCGTATAGTCATCAGTGGAATCATCCTCATCACTATCTCATTAATCCCAATCTTCATCATCATTAGGAACATCTATTATGCATATCAAGCACGTATCCACTCCCTTGTTACCAGGAGTATCATAACAGACCTTCCCTAAGACTGTCCAATAGGCTGCTCTTAGCAGTCTTAATGACTCATGGGCACTTACTACATTTTTAATGCATTTTTGGTGCCCCTTGTTCTGCACTTACAATACACTCCTACACTGTCATCTGTGTAACTCATTTTCACATTCCATTCTATATTTAATTTCATATTGTTCTGCTGAGCTCAAACTTTACTACATTTATACAAGCTTTATCTCAAACATATATAAACCTTCTACTTTATGCTTTCTCACTCCAACCTTTCTCTCATGCTCTCTCCTACACTACTGTGTATTCTTTTGTGCTCCACTCTCACCCCCTTCCTTCTTCAACATGCTTGACCTCCTCCTTTAGTACCTTGAGACATACTCCAAGTACCTCATATACCATGGAGATGAGCTGCCATTGTTGGTGTGTGCACAGGATATGGGAGACTGTTGCAACTATTACATATAGGAGTGTTATTAGATAAGAGAAGCACATGGCGGTTAGTGCTACAGGCAGTCCCATGACTGCAGCAGGGTGTGGTTGATGCAAACACAGAAGTAGTGGAGCAATGTGGTTTAAGTATGTCAGACATATAGGAGAGACGTCTGAGAAGATATGACAGACCTGCAGCAGGGTGTGGTTGATGCAAACACAGAAGTAGTGGAGCAACATGGTTTAAGTATGCTGCAGGATAGAGGTGAGATAGTATAGTGGGTAGAGGGAGTGAGATACTCACTCAGACGTATAGGAGAGACGTCTGAGGAGATATGTGTGAGGGGTAGCCATCTTATATAGCGAAGGTGAAGTAGAGTTGTAGCAGAGTAAATAAGTGGAATACAACAACTACTATAAGAGGAGGGACACACAGCGTCTCAGAGTGTGAAGTGGATTGGTGGGATTTGGGTTGTCCAAGGGGATAGAAGGTTATGTTGTATAGAGAAGCCGAATGAAATGCAAGTGGTATGTATGGGTGTGGTAAAGTTAACAGTTGGTGCTTTTCATTCTTCATCACCAAAGGCTCCCCCTTCTCCTTATCACTCTCATGGCTCTTATGTTAGCCTCAGCATTCAAGGACTCCTTCTCTCACATCATAAACTCACCTCCATTCTACTACACCTCACCCAATCTCAACAGGCTCCTCTTCCTTCTCCCCACTCTCATGGCCTTCATGTCAGCTTCAGCACTCAAAGACTCATTCTGTCAGGCAAACAAACTGACAACCTCACAATTGTTGTGAATGTCTTGCTACCTGACTTATCCCTGCCTCCTTTAGAGGACTTAATGGGAGCTGCCTTGGAACCAGGCCAAGGGATGAGAGATCTCAGCCAGAATAGAAGGGGTGGAAGCAGCTGTAACAAGCTGGGGTCTATTTGCTAACTACAGCAACTACTTATAGTATGAAGGAACATGCACAGACCAGGTGCAGTAACTAAGGGCAGGCTAAGTAGAAAACACAGTGAGCCTGAGAACAGGGGCAGCACATGTGCAGCATGTGTGGGATTCACCCATGACAAGATAGTAATAACTGTAAGTAAGATAGCATATAAGATTAGATTAGATGTAAGTCTGATAAGATGAAATGGATCTAATCTTACCTTATCTCAAAAGAAACAATAAGGAAAAGAAATAAAATGGTAGGAAATAAAGTCAGCAGTAGGAGTCTGACACATTCTTCTCCTGCATCATCAGCTCCCTCCATTTCCACCACATTTTCACTTGCTCCCAACACATTGGAAGTTAGCAGTGAGTGACACAATAATGTGGTCAGTGAAGCAAGATACAAGCAGGAGAAAGAGAAAATAAATTGGATAATTGGGGTGATGCAAATATTTGATATTGAAAGGAGGTGCTTTGATAGAGTGTGGCCAACTGTAGACTGTAGAATGAAGAATATATTCTCAGTCTCTTCATAGAAGACTGAGTAGTAATCTATAATATAATGTGACAAGGAATGGCAACACGTGGTTTTTTTTGTGTCTGAAGTGCCACTACAAAAAAGTTGTCCCCTGGTGTGGCATGCCACACATGGCAGCACAGCACATGCATGGCAGTGTGGCACAAAATTCCTGCACATGCATGGCAGTGCCACAGTGTGCACTGTGTTGCTGCTGTGTCAACAGTGCATGGCCCCCTACCCACCCACACCACCACTGTATGAACAGTGCACAGCCACTACCACCACACCCAGACCACCATCTGGCCACCTATGCCACCACCATGCCAGGATGCTATGCCCACATGCACATCTGCACCACTGCTGTACCAGCACAGCATGGCAGGTTGCTAGCTCACCACCCATGTCCACTCAAGACAACACAGGTAATTGGTATGTCCCTACTCTTATTTCCACCTATACACCCTACTTGCCCATGTGGCCACTGTACAGGCAGCATGTGGCCACCACCACCCCAGCCACACCACCACTGTGTCAATACAGCACAGCCACTACCTCCTTACCCACACCTGCCATACCAGCACAGCACAGCAATGTGCCTGCCCCCCCCACCTGCATCCACTCAAGACAACATGAGTGATTGGTATGTCTTCTCTCACACAGGTTTTCCCTTGCTTACCCACTTCCCACCTCAGGATGCTGCACTCACATATGTGCCTGCAGCCACCACTGTGCCATGCTGAAACAGTGTGGCCACCACCTCCTTGCCCATGCCATCACCATACCAGCACAGTGTGGCAACTTACACACCTGCCTCACCCATGTCCACTCAAGATGACATGGGTGATTGGTACATCCCTCCTCCTACTCCCACTCACACACCCACATCACCACTGTATCAATAGTGCATGGCCACTACCCTGCCCACACCACCACTGTATGATCAGCATATGGCTACCACCTGCCTACCCATGCCACTTCTGTGTGAATACAGCATGGCCACAGCCTCCTTGCCCATGCCACTGCTGTACCAGCACAGCACGGCAACTTGCCACCCTGCCTGCATCCACTCAAGATGACACAGACAATTGGTACATCCCTTCCCCTGCACCCACCCACACACAATGCATATGTTCTGTCAACAGAACCATCAATTCTATTCAACTTTGTGCCTATTGTTCATCTACTTCTGTTTAGATCTAACATGGCTTCCCTTTATTCTCTGTTGCAAACTGATGTACATATTTTTATTTTTATTTGCTACTGAGCACATGCTCCACACCCACCCCATCCATGCCCATGCCTGTGTGCATGCACTGCCACCACATACATGTACTACTAGGTGGGGCAAAAAAGGCACCCACCATCCTGCCCACACTGCTGTCAAATACAAAAAGAGACAGTATGCAAAAAACTCCCTGGCGGTACATGACACATCCTACTCTCCACCCTCCCAGGTAGTTGTTGTGTGCTTGGTAGGCATAGTAAATGTTCCTAATGATGACAAAGAGAGGGATCGACAAGATAGTGATGAGGATGATACCACCAATGACTAAGCAAGGATCCAGAGTGATGAGTTTAGGATGTCTTAGCAATGTTTAGAGTGACTTAGAGATCTTAGACTTTAGTTCTTAGAATGTAATGAGGTGAGGGTGAGCTTAGGCCAAGCACAGTATAGGAGAATCCCTAGATCATGAAGTTGACAAGACTGGGGTTTAAGACCACCAGGCTTGTCCCTA
This sequence comes from Albatrellus ellisii, assembly GCA_003314395.1. Classification (NCBI taxonomy): domain Eukaryota; kingdom Fungi; phylum Basidiomycota; class Agaricomycetes; order Russulales; family Albatrellaceae; genus Albatrellus; species Albatrellus ellisii. The sequence continues at coordinate 44,298 of QLPN01004718.1, read as the reverse complement.
CTTATACAAAACAGAGTGTCCTAAAGATAGTACAAAATAAAGTTCACTGATCAACAATGATTGCACAGCAATCAACAAGATCATGTGACCAAGTCATGTCCATTGTGTGAGCTAAAGTAAATGTAGCCACAAGCACAAAATAAACAAGAGATAAACAAAGGTAAATAGAGATGAGATAGGATGAGTCCTTGCTAATTGCATAGTGATAGTCCTTAGCAAGTAAATGTTAAAATAAAGAAAAGATAAAAAGAAAAAGAAGCTTTATAGTACTTGGAGTAAAACTCACAGTGCAGTAAATACTGTAGTACTGTGAGGCTGACGTTTGCCAGCAAGGTCACACAATGTACAAGAGAAGGATAAAGCTAACAAAGGGATGAGATCACGCTTGTGCAAACGGATATCCCAGATGTATTCAGCTGGAGAGTAACTATGATACAGCTGAAGTATATATACTGAAAGGAATCTGCGCACAGACCATGTATGTACTGTAGGGCAGGTGTATCATAAGGGAATGCACAGCATTCCTGTGAGCGATCAATAAGCAACTTACACAGCATCAGTAAGGATGCGCAGCATCTGTGAGAAGCTTTGTAAATGACTGTGAGAATATATGTCATATACGTATAGTAATCGGGCCGATGATGAATGATGAATGAGTCATACATAATCGTGATAAGATCTACATGATCTGATAAGATATCTTGTGTAGATCTTGAGCGATAAGAGTAAAAGAAATCGTATAATTAAAAGAAAAATAAATGCGTCCTGACAAGTACTATAAAGGAAAGGAGATGAGGTCCTCACTATAAGTTGGGGCTAAGCTCTACAACTGTAGTTAATACTACACTTATAGTAAGTAAGATGAAAGAAAAGCAAAGGAAAAAAAGAAAAACAAGTCCATTATGAGGTGCCTAAGCAAGTGCCTTGTAACACTTACTAGATGCTAATACACCTCTGGGATATCTGCTAGTCAGCAAGCATTGTCCCTTTTGCCTTTTGTTTAGGTTGTTGTTCAGCCTGACTACCATTGTCCTCACAGTGCTGATGATGGTGTGCATGACACTGAGTGAGATGACTCCCTGCCAGGTTTGCCAGCTAGTATGGTCAATACACCACTGTCTGACACACCAACTCACCCTTCAACTATTGATGATGAGGCCCCTACTTCTGCCCCCATCACCCCTCCATTGTCCACAGTGTCTCTGCTGCCAGCATGTCATGTGCAGAGGATGCACCATGCCTTACCTGTTGAACCAATTGATCTGCCTCACTGGTTTGGGTGTCAGGTACAATCTGGCTGTCAGCAGGCTTGCACTGAGCTTCTATTGGATGGTCTGCACCATTGCCCTGCTTGTGACATGCAACAACCTCCCCAGTTTCAGGATAGCACATATGGTTCATGTGGTTTTGTGGATATTGAAGCTGGGGGGTCCAATGATGACCAAGACATTTTTTTGACACCACATGATGGTTCATTGACTTCACTGTCCACCCTCCTTTCCCACACCACTTGTGTGACCCTCTCATCCTTAAGCAAGCACTTGACTTAGACAATTCAGATGCCTGCAATGAAGAACTGCAAATGCTCCACAAACTACACACTTTGGATCTAGTTGATCTACCTAAGGGTCAAAATTTATGTCATTTTTGCAGATCATCCCTGCAATATGGAATGCACCTTGGTCTTCATCATACCTGTGACAAATGTATTTCCTACATAATATTACTGTGATACATGCAGCAATGACCACCACAGTAATGCTTCAATACCCACATGGTAGTGGACTCTTCCATGTGAGCATGGCAAGAACACACATGCACACATATATATAAGAAGTACACTGAGGATGTTTCCAGGCTATCTCCTCACTCCAGAACTTCATTAGTGTCATCTGGTACATTAGCAATCTCTCAGAGCACTCAAATTTGCAAGCTCAGGGATATTGGCTCTACAGCAGTATTAGCTGTAGTGGAGTCTAGTCAATCAGAGCTGGAGCCCAATACTGAACCTGTGTTGATCCTCATCTCTGGTTCACTATTCTCCATTTTAGCCAATACTTATATGTGAATATGAGACAAAAGGTGAATACTGTTGCTCTTTCCATGCTCATATTATTACATTGAAGATATTCATGGGAACTCTATCCAATGTATTTAACAATTCTCTCTCCCCCCCTCTGGTTATCAGAAGCAGAAACAAGAAAGATAGCAAGAATATAAAATGTCCAGCTCTTTAAGCCTAGATACAGTAGATCACAGTACTATACTCCATAAAAAAAATGAAGGGCTCAGCTATAAGGTTATGACAGATTTTCTGAAACAGATCCAGCTACAGAATCCTCAACACTGATGTTCTTGAGCTGTCAGATATGGAAAGTTACATTGGCCATGGCCATAGGTGACATTAGTGGCTGTATCAAGGGACAGCTGGAGCTGTGAAACTCAGATGCAACAGGCTGCTACTGTATTTCAACTTTCTGATGTTGTCATTGTGAAACAACAAACAAGGCTCAAGTATTCTTCCTGTTTTCTATAGCATGCTGCACCACTCAAGGTACATGTGGTGGATGAGCAACTGCCAGCCTGTCTGGCAGAGCAAATGTGGCAGAAGGAGGTGGGCTTATGCAGATGAGCATGGTGTTGGTGTGTGAGTGCACAGTTGTGTTGGTTCTGTGGGGCCATTTACAGATCAGCAGGGGCACTCCACCAAAAAAAGAAATTGATCCTTGGTCACCCCATCAACTGTACTGTATGCACCTGGAATAGTGAGAGATTTGAGTCTGCTTGTTTCTTCACTGCCACTGATGCCACCATGTCTGCCTGCACTGATGCCTATCTATGCTGCTGGCCTCCACTGCACTGTTTGCCAGAGGCAAGAAATGAGCATTTTGTGTGCTGGTTCCTGCCTCTCCCATCACTCCTTAGTGTTTTACCCACATGCCACACCCATGCAGAGTGCTGTCCTTGAGTGAGGATGCTGTGTGCATGGCACACACCATCAGCTATACAAGTACAAGTCATAATGACATGTCTATTCCATCTCTTGAATCAAATACAGGTGTTTTTCAGCACCAAAACACCAAAAGATCCTAAAGACAAGGACAAAGCACTGATACCAGTCAGTAGAGATGTAAATAAAGGTATCTCACCTCAGCCTCAAAGAAGAAACATGAGAGTGGAGGAAAAAGGAAACAAAGACAGGTAGATGAAATAAAAACATCAGTAGCTTTGAACTGCACAATAGCAGAGTGATTGAAAAGAAATCTGTACACAAAATGAAGGTCTGCATGCATGTCTGCATGTGCTGAATTACCTAAAACAGAAGGTGGTGAGTCATGCATGTGCCAGTTTGCAATTCCAGCACCTTCCCCACACCACTGGCCAATTCCTCACTTGTGCCACTCTCATTTTGTCACACACATCCACATGCCCTCTTATACATCCAGCCCCACCACTGTGGGAACATACATGCACCCTCCTCCACTGCATGTCACAGATACCTATGCACCCTCTGATTCATGCAGCAATGTTGCCATTGCATGCACACCTGCATGCCCTCTGATGCAAACAGTGCCACTACTGCAGCACACACACAGATGCACTGTCCATCTCTGCCATCACATCACTGGCATGCCTTCTCATGCACACAGCACCATCATGGTATTAGGCCCACCCATATGCCCTCTCACTCACTCAGTATCACTGCTGTGGTATGTGCCCTCCTGTCAGGCTGCTATTATTTTCCCTATTTTTCTCTTCATTTTCCTCTATTTTCTTACATCTATATCATCATAGATCTTACAATCGCTCTTGATCTATCAAAGCGATTCCCATGGTCATGTACTCTTTCTCTTCGTCTTTATCGGCCGATGACACATATGTCATCTGATCTCCGACCGGCCCATTCTATCTTTAGTTATGACTCCTTTTCTCACACTTACTGCATATGCTCACCAATCTCTCTCACACCTGCTGTGGAGTATCACCAATCACTCCCACAGTTGCTGCAGAACCTCAGTCAGCACTGACACGTCCTTTCTATTATTAGATATGACATCATTACTTTACTTTCTCATTCTCTGGCCCTATACTGTACTGCATGGTCTGTGCATGTTCTAGGGTACTATATATACATAGGACTCCTAGCGGTTTATTCCCCAGTTCTGATCATCTGGGATATCTGCTAGGTACAGTACTCTCTTCTCCTCTCTCTTTTACTATATGCTAATATATCTGGGATATCCACTAGTCAAAGCACGATTGTCCTTTATTTTAGTCTTTCTTCATTTTTTCAGCTTCAGCTTAGTGTCAGCCTCACATATGAGCTCCTAGCTGTGTGTTCCACTGCATGTAGGCACATATGCATAGTGCCATTTTATTCAAGATATATTATTGATGCATATGCAACAGTGACTGAACGATGATTAAAAACCTGTGGACTTGCACATCCATCTTAGATGTTATTGAATCTTGTAGATTTGTGTCTATGCAGGGTATGGCATTGGTGGGTGTCATGTCTTCCTACATTCAAATTGGCTGTCTGTGTTTATGGCATAATTGCAAGACTCCTTTTCAGAGCAATTTCAGAACAATGCTACAGGATACAAAGAGATCTATCTAGGTCAAGTATGGCTTGAACCATGTCATTGCACTCATTAAGGTATAGAGGGCTTTACTGACATGGACCCCATTGAACCTGTCATTTTCCTTCTGCCATTATGGGTGTATCTTATGTCATGGTTGAAGGTGAGGCTGTGGGTGGGCTGGATTTGCCAGTATTGTAACCAATGCAGTGCAGTGACAATGAATTTTAGGTATGCTGCAGAGTACATGGATGGCACAAAGGGATGGGGCAATACCAGAACACATGTATTCAATTGATGTGTGGTATTTTGCACTGTGGACAGATGATGAGAGTAGATCACACAATGCATGTGAGACAATGGCTCCACTTTGGACAGTACTTCTAGCAGCTGCTCTAACAGCAATCAGACACCTCCATCATCTATAATATAATGGGACAAGGAATGGCAACATGTGGTTTTTTTCATGTCTGAAGTGCTGCTACAAAAAAGTTGACCCCTGTTGTGGTATGCTGTGTGCAGCAGCACAGCACATGCATGGCAGTGCCACAGTGTGCACTCATGTCACTGCTGTGTCAACAGCATGTGGTCCCCTACCCACCCACATCACTGCTGTATGAACAATGCACAGCCACTACCGCTCCACCCACACTGCTGCTGTACCAGCACAGTGCAGCCACCCATCCATGCACCACCACTGTACCAGGACACTGCACCCATGCTGCCACCATACCAGCACACCATGGCAGCTTGCTATCTTGCTGCCTGTGTCCACTGAAGGTGACAAAGGCAATTGGTACATATACAAAATGTGCCTACCCCCATGCCCATGTCACCACTATGTCAACAGCATGCAGCCCCCTACCCACCCATGCAGCTGCTGTATGAACAGTGCATGGCCCCTACCCACCTGTGCCACCACTATATGAACAGTGTGTGGCCACTACCACCCTACCCACACTGCCATTGTATCAGCATGGTGCAGCCACCACCTCCCTGCCTGCACCACCACTGTACCAACAGTGGGTGGCCACCACCTGCCCACCCATGCTGCCACTGTGCCAATACAGTGTGGCCACCACCTCCTTGCCCACACTGCTGCCATACCAGCACAGTGTGGCAGCTTGCAGGCTTGCTGCCCACATCCACTCAAGATGACATGTGTGATAGGTATGTCGTTCCTCCTTCCCTTTCCTTCTCCCTCTCACTATCCAACATCTGAGGCACACTGTGCCCACCCATGTGCCCACATTGCTGCTGTCTCAACAGCACACAGCCCCCAACCTGCCCATGTGGCCACTACCACACCACCCACACTGCCATTGTATTAGCATGGCATGGCCACCACCTGGCCACTCATGCTACCACTGTACTAGCACAGCATGGCAACTTGCCCACCTGCCCTGCCCATGTCCACTCAAGATGACACAGGCAATTGGTATGTCTCTCCTTCTGTGCTGACCCACATGCCCACATTGCCACTGTGTCAACAGTGCATGGCCCTACCTGCCCATGCTGCTGCTGTGCAGTGCACTGCACATTCCTCCTGTGCACATGCACTGCACTGCACACACCTGGCTTGCACTTGGAACACTGCACTGGTGCACACCAGCAGATGAACATCATGCCCTCTTTTTCTTTTCTTTCATTCACCCTCAACTCACATAGAAAGTCTCAGCTTCCCTATGACAGAACTATCAATTATATTCAACTTTGTGCCTATTGTTCATCCACTTCTGTTTACATCTATCATTCTTTCCTTTCATTGTCTGTTGCAATATATATATACAACTGTAGTCATGTCTTAATAGTTGATGTTGCAATGCAACAAATATTTGTTCTATCTTGACATTTTGCAAACCTCTTGGTGGGTTCTATTGATAACATCTTTTTAAACAATAACATGTTAAGCAGAATATTCAGGTGATGTTTTTTCTGTATTGAATCATCCATGAGTATCATTGTGCCTGCAAGTAGGCTGGGTACTGTAGCTGTACAATCATGTTGGCCTTCTATTATTATGGATCTACACTTAAATGCTTTGGCAGTGCTGATTACCATATTTTCTCTTTTATTTTCTGATAATCATTTTTTTCACAGGTACAGTGTTCCTGGGTTGATGGACAGGGACATGGATGAGTAGTGATCATTGTCAGTACAATGCACCTCCACAGGTTTGCCAATGGGCATGCCTGGGTATGGGCACCAGACTCCATACCTGTGGCTACATGGGTCTATGGGTTTTCCAGTTGACAATAGCAATAGTAATCATACTTTGGTGTTTCTGTTTTGCTTTTTGTTTTCACAGTGTGAGGGGTATATTTTTTGTCCTTCAATCCATTTGTGATATACAATACTACAATTGTGTGATAACCAGTGATAATCACTAGGGATGGGGACAGCAGCAAGGATAGTACAGGGACATTGGTGAGGAATGTTGCAACTCATTTAACTATGTCTGCTTTTTAATGTTGCAATGCAATAGGATAGGTCTCTACTCTGTAGCTGGAGAAGCAATTGGAATTGGTCTGTAGACAGATAGAGCAATATTTCCTTTGACTTTCTGTTGCAACAAGGTATGTTTACTTTCACAGATGATGCCTTATAACTTGATGTTGCAATGTGACAGGTTTTTACACTAGTCAGATATAGTGTAAGACAGGTCCACAGAGTGTGAGGCACACACTGGCTAGTGAGGTCACAAGAGTATGAGGAGGAGAGGGGATGAACATGAGACAATACACTTAGGATGAATGCATGCTAACAAGTGGATATTCCAGATGTATAAAGCTAAAGAACTATGGACTACAGAGGTGCCCTATATACAGTGACTTCCAGAATTGATTCAATGTTTTGCAATTTCTCATTGTTTGCTGATTAAATCAGGAACCAGAACAAATAAGACCAAAGTGTAAGTTGATGCCTAAAACTAGAACATCAGGGCTATACATTTTAAAAACAATTACATAATTTGATCAGTATCTATGGAGATATAAACAGCTTAATCTAGGGTATCATTGAATCAATTTTGTAACTACCTGTCAAAAAACCAGAAACTAGGAATTCTAATACTTTGTATGACCTCCCTTGGCCTTAATTACTGCTTCAAGTCTTCTAGGCATACTTTCAATCAGGTTCTGACACACCTCTGGTGGAATTTCATTCCACACCTCTGCCACTCTCTCCCAAATCTCCCAAACTCCTTTAGGCATTGTTGGATACTCCCCAGCCATCATTTGATATGTTGCCACAGATGTTCAATAGGGTTTATGTCTGGAGACTGTGGAGCCCTGTCCAGAACATTGATATCGTTGTCTTCAAACCATTTGGTGGCCTTTTTGGAGGTGTGCTTGGGGTCATTATCCTGTTGAAAAATGACATCCTTGGTGGAAAACCCTGATTCCTCCAGGCTGGGCAGTAGGTTGTCCTCCAAAATACTCACATACTGATCTGTATTCATCTTCCCCTCAACCTCTGCAAGTCTTCCAACTCCCTCCCAATCCATACAGCCCCATAGCATGATGTTTTGACCTCCAGGCTTCACTGTGCCCTGCACCTCACAATCAATCAGCCCCTAGCCAACCTGCATCCAAACCCACTGCTTTCCATCTGACCAAATAATCCTCTTCCAGTCCTCTACAGTCTAGTTTTGGTACTTCAAAGCAAAGGCTAAGTGTTTCTTGTGATGTACTGCAGAGAGTAGGGAAATAAGTGCAATGCAACTATAAACATGATACAGACTCAATAAATGTGACCTATGAGGTGTGTGAGCTTTCTTGGGTACAAGACATGAGGAGGGAAGAGCAGAAAGCACTTTTTCACCTTGAGACTTGGATCGGAGAGGAGGGGCAACTCTTGGGGGGGGGGAATCTATTCATTTCTTACAGATGATGAGCTGTATAAATACAAGCCTAGCTCCAAGACTAGAGCACAACAGAAATATTACAAACACAGGGTCATCATAAAGACAAATTTGAATGAGATATGGAATCCAGAAATAGAGTAAAATGAATAAAGTATCATATCATAAAGGATGAGCAGAAAAAGGAAAATCACCAATCACACCAAAAGCTGACTTTGTGACTTGTGACTCCATGGTTACTTGGTAGGAATTGACCATGCCTTGGCCTATCATCCTATCAGTCTTGCTCCTTGTCAACTGAACCCAGTCCTCTGTTCCAGTGCCAATACAACAGCATGATTGATGCAACTGTGGATGATTATCATATGCAGCATGTTGATGTTGCTGTATTCACCTGATGTCACTGATTGTCATGTTCTGATGCTATGCATGTGTGATGCTCATCAGTGGAAGAGGTGGTTGATACATATATGCTGGAGTCTGACAAGGTGCAGGTGAATCCAAGGTTAAGCATAGTGGCATGTGCTTGGTGGTGCCATTGATGTGATGCTTGTTTTAGGCCATATATGGCTTTATTGAGTTTGCACACCTTGTCTTCTGCCCCTTTAATGACAAAACTGTGTGACTGTGATGTGTAGGTGTCCTCTTTCAGGCCTCCATTCTGGAATGCTGACTTGACATCCATGGAATGTACTTCCCAGTCTTCTAAGGCAGCAATGGTGAGGATTGTGCAAAGGGACTCAAAGCAAGTGACTGGAGAGAATGTTTCTGAGTAGTCAATTCCATGTCACTGTGTAAAACCCTTGGCAATAAGCCTGTTATGAGGCACTTGCTTTGGCACCTTGTAACAGACTTATTTTTTATTTCATTCCCTTTCTTTGATCTTACATACTATAGATTCTAGTTTAACTAGTGCATATCTATAGTAAGGACTTTATCATCTTATCTTTATAGTACTACAGTATTTACATACTGAGCTGTGAGTTTTACTCCAAGTGTCTTATTGTCTTTTATCCTTTTCTTCCTTATTTATATCACATTTACTTGCTAAGAACTATCACTATACATTTAGTAAGGACTCATCCCATCTTGTCCTTTGTTTATTTTTGTTTATCTCTTGTTCATCTCACACTTGTGGCTACTTCCTTGTAGTTTACTATGGATGTGACTTAGTCACATGATCTCATTGATTGCTACACAATCATCATTGATCATGAACTTTAACCACTTGTACTATCTTTGGGATGTCTCATTTATATAAGTAGTTGAAAGCCTGGTGGTCTTAAACCCCAATCTTGTCAACTTTGCAATCTAGGTATTCTCCTATACTGCACTTGATCTAAGCTCACCTTTCAAACTCACTTCACTCTAAAAAGTAAGTCTAAGATCTCTAAGTCACTAAGTGTCACTAAGACATCCTATACTTGTCACTCTGGATCCTCATATAGTCATTGGAGCTATCATTTTCATCACTATCTCATCAATCCCTCTCCTCATTGTCATCAGGTTCGTTTATATCAACTATCACATTACCAGGAGCATTCAATCAATGAATCCCTAAGACCATCCAATAGGCTGCTCTTAGCAAAGCCTAGCTTTATACCATCCATCAGCTTTGTGTTTGAACACCCACTTGTTTTCAACCAGGTTCTGTCCTGCTGGTAGATAGACAAGATCCCAGGTACAGAGCTTAGCTGGCATCTGGAGCTCCTGTTGGCATGTGGTATCCCAGGAGTCAGCAGAGTCAGAGGCTAGTGCTTGTTTAAGTATGAGTGGGTTGCATGAGACAGCATGGGATAGAAGAGCAGAGAGTGAAGGCTGAGTATGTGGAGTGGAGGAAACATCATCATCAGCATCAGACCCCCCTCATGCCAGGACTAACTAACCAAAAGCCTCACAATCCCAACTTATCCCTGCCTCCTTTAGAGGACTTACTGGGAGCTGCCTTGGAACTAGGCCAAGGGGTGAGAGGACTCAGCCAAAGCAGAAGGGGTGGAACCAGCTGTAGCAATCTGGGGTCTATTCACTAACTACAGCAAGCTTATATACTATCTAGAGTGGCACACAGACCAGGTGCAGTACAGTAGGGCAGACTAAGTAAGTAGGAAGTGCAGCAAGCCTGAGAACAGGCACAGCACATGCACAGCATGTGTGGGATCCTACCCATGAGGCAGTAAAAACTGTAGATAAGATAGAGGATTAGATTAGATGAACAAGTGATAAGATGAAACTGATCTAATTGAATCTTATCTGAAGTAAAACATAAAAGAAAGGAAAAGAAAAAAAAAATAATGGCAGGGAATAAAGCAATAGGAGTCTGACACCTCACTTGACATCCACAATGGCCCATGACCCATAGGCACTTTCACCAAACCTAGCAGGGTGGTGGGTGTCATGCCAAGGTCTGAGAACTGGCCCATCCCCATGAAGATCAGCTCAAGCCTGAGAATGACCAGAGTGATGCTGGTGTGGATGACTAAACCATTGAGGAGGATTGATGGGAGTGCTGGAGGTGCCATGATGTGTGTGCTGCACTTGACAAGAGGGAAGTGGATGTGGGATGGGAGGAAGAGTGACAGGAGCAGGAGTCGGTGGTAGAGCAGGCAGATCAGCTGGAGCATCAGCATCAACATTGTCAGGTGGAGCATCAGCTGCATGTGGATGAGCAGGAGGAGGGGGCAGAGCAGGATCACTGGTATCAGAACCCCCATCAGATGAATCATCATCAGAGTTGTCAGCAGCCAGGATGATCAGAGGAGGGAAGAGGTCAACCACATGGGTAGAGTGTGAGATCTGAGGAAAAAGGTGTTCTTCAAACACAGCATCACAGTTAATGGTAACCTTGTACATGGAGGGATCCCAGAACCTCCAGCCTTGTGCACCATTCTCATATCCAACAAATATCATGGGATGCACATGAGGTTCAAGCTTAGAGTGGAGGGCAGAAGGAGTGTGAATGAAGGCATGGCAGCTAAAGACATAGAGGTGCAAAATGTCTGGGACAGAGTTGGAAGACCATGTGGAGTGAGGAGTGAGCCAAGAGAGATGACACACAGGGGAGTGGTTGTATGTGTGTACAGCAGTGTGGAGGACAAACTCCCAGAAGTCTGCTGATAGACCAGCTTGGTGGAGCATGGGAAGCATGCAATCAAGGATGGTATGATTCCACCTTTCAGAACACCTGTTATGTTGTGGGGAATAGGGGATGGTGAATTGGTGAGCAATCCCCTTGTCCATCAAGATAGTGTGTAAAGACACAGCAATGTATTCCCCTCCATGATCAGTTCACAGGTTTTTGATGGTTCACCTTTTCTGGTTTTCAGCCCAAACCACATACACAGTGAAGGCCACTGTGAGTTGGTCTTTTTGCTTCAGGGGATACATGATGCTGTACCCAGAGAAGTCATCAAGGAAGGTTGTGAAGTAAATGTTTCCTTGGATGGAGGGAACTGACATGGGACCTACAAGCAAGATCTGAGTGAACAAGATCAAGGATATGTGTGGATCATGAACATGAAAGATACAAAGGAGCTCATGTCTGTTTTTCAAGAGCACAACTGGTACACAGGTGCAAGATGGTAGGCAAGGGAGAGTGGCTGAACCCAAGGACTTGGGTTTCCACAATCCACTTGACTACCTGAGGTGAGAGATGCCTGAGGCACTGATGCCAAGTATTGAGGATGGTGGAGAAGAAACAGCATTGAGCTCAATGGCTGGGTCAAGACAAAGCCAGTAGTTTCCATTGCTGAGGAACCCAGAGCAATACTCAACTCCATTTTTAGCCACTGTGCATCACTGGTGATTATGAAGCTGAGCAAGTATAACTTGCTGATGGAGAGAAAGAGATGGTTGGCTTTGGGGATGTGTAGGACATTTGATAATGAGAGAGATGTTGTTTATTGTTGGAGCAGAAGGCAGTGCAGGTGATGGTGCTGATGCATAGAGAAGAGATGGTGAAGTTGTCTCCAAGAGTAATATGTTGGAGTGTTGTAGAGTATGTGTGAAAGTCAGCTTTGTGGGGAGAGATGTGATCTGTGCACCCAGAGTCTATCATCCATACATTTTTGTTTCTGCAATGGAGCATTTGGAGGATAGCATGAGGAGTTTGTGTGAGGAGTTTGGGAATAGCATGTGGAGAAGTCAGTGTGAGAACAGACAATGGAACAGGACAATGCTGAGTATGGCTAGAGTTGAGTGGAGGGAGATAAGGGAAGATTGTGCAGGCTGGGCAGGGCACATAACCTGATCAACTCTCATGGTGATGAGGCTTTGAACTGCAGGCATGTGCAAGAGTGAACAACTAGAGTTGATAATATTCTGGGACAAGACTGCAGGTATAAATACAAGCAGGTACAGTGCACAGACCATGTAGATAATAGTGGCTGAGAGTGTGTACAGAGTATAGTATAGAGTGCAAGAAAGTTCAACATGGCAATCATGGGTTTACAAGTGGATATGCTATAGGTGTCATCAGTATGCATATGTGATAAGATACAGTAGTGTGTAGCTCACCTCAGTCAATAGTGGAAATGACTGAGGGATGACATTCGCTCTGGCACCCATGCCCCACACATCTTACATCAGCAGCTGGTCTGTATGCATTGCACCTTTGTATATAAGATAAAGCTATAGCATCTGTAATAAAATAAGTGGACATCTACTCCTCTTTCTCACTCTGAGTCTGCCTCTTCCAGTCTTTACTCCCCCTTCTCTCTCTCTGCAGTTGTATGCCATGTACACCACTCTTCTCATCTTTGTCTGCACCAACCCTGCACTCATCCTATGGATGGTCACCTTCTACATTTAATATCCTCTCATGCCCTCTGACCACTCACTCACTTAAGCCAATCCTCTGTCACATTCACCCTGTACTTGCTGCCTGCCATGCTCTGGCAGACATAGGATTGTGGTGTTGGTTTTTGTGTATCTTGTGATGCTGGACATACATACATAATGAGTAAATCTTTCATGATACCTTAACCTTAACTTAACCTTAACCTTAACTTATCTCTTCCCTGGCTACATGTTGTGCCAGTAGGCATTCTGCATGGATTTATTTATCTCATATGTATCATTCCACTTTCTCTTTCCTTTTCATTCATCCCTTTGTTCTTATAGTTGTAGCTCCTCTTTAACTCTATTGTTGCTACACTATATAGTCTTCACTCTTTCATCCTCATACCTCAGCACTTCTCACATTTGCTGAGGTAGGCCATCTGTGACACACTCTATCCTTTTTTTTCATCTGTCTGACACTACCTGTCTCCCTAGTCATCTCTCTCTTCACTCTGCATACTCTCTTGTACACCTCACTCTTATTGTTCCAAGATGTGGTCTTTCAGACCCCTCCTCTTCCTCTGCCATGTGCTGGCATTGCTAACTGCATCTATCTTCTTCACCATGGACTCCTATTTCTTTTATACCATGATCTTTGCCTCATTTGCCATCCTGCCAAGATTGCCTCACTTGGAAATATTTATATAAACAGAGAACTGAACATGTAACTGTTGAACACAGGCCATGTATGAGGGAACTAAGTGTTGAACTTTCTTGCACCTTTACTGTACACACACCCAGCCACTATGGACATGGCCTATGTGACAACCCCCCCTGTATATAAAGTAACTTACCTGTACTAATTCTAATAACACTTCTGATGTCCCCCCCCCACTTGTGTGACCCAGAACACCAGTTTACTGGTAGTTTGGACCCTTTACTCAGCCATATATGACTTGGTTTCCCTTGCCCTTGCAGTATCAAGCCCCAACTTCATGGGAGCTCATCACTAAGATGATAGTTCTTATTATTGTACAGTAGCTCTGGCTGTGTATATACAGGATACAACAGGAGCACAGACCCTGTGACCAGAGTGGCTGTAAGTGTGTCACAGTAACTAGCTAAAAGTAGTAAGACATTGCTCAACACCCCCCTTTACTGGGAGTACACTAACCCAAGACCAGATCATTGAGAAGAAAAAAGTGGAAAAGCTAACAGTTTAGTAAGAGTGTCAGCAGTGATAGAAGAGGAGGGAAGGCATTCTAAAGTAATCGAGGAATCAGTGATGCATTGGCAAATGAAGTGAAAGTGTATGTCAATGTGTTTGGAACCTCATCCAGTAACAGGATTATTAGCCATATCAATAGAACCTTTGTTATCTCCTTGCAACAATATGGTGCCATCAATTTCAAAGCCAATCTCCATCAACAGGGATTGAAGCCACCTGGCATGAACTGCAGCTTGGGAGAGCACCATGTACTCAGCCTCAGTGGAGGAGAGTGAAGCCATGTGCTATTTGCATGATGACCAGGCTATGGCACCTCCTGCAAGAAGAGAGACATAGGCTCCAACTGACTTCTGGTCATCTCTGTCTGCTGCCCAATCTGAATCAGAGTAGCTGACCAACCCCAAGGCAGATGCACCATCATAATGAAGGTGATAGTTGACTGAACATTTGAGGTAGCACAAGATGTGCATGGCAACAGAGCGGTGGGCATCTGTTGGATTGGACACATACTGGGACCACTTGTTTACTGCATAGGAGATGTCAGGGTGAGAGACTATGGTGGTGTAGAGTAGTGAACCAATCAGCTGTTGGCATGTGTGAAGGAGAGCAGGGTGACAAGGAGATTTAGATTTGGTGAGATGTAGTGAAGGTGGAAGTGGTGTAGCAACAGAGTTGCAGTCTCCCAGTCTGAACCTATCCAGCATGTCCACAATGTAGTTGTGTTGATCAATCTTGAGAATTCATGCCAATCTATCCTGAGTGACATGCAGCCCTAGGCAGGATGAGATCTCACCAAGGTCTGTCATTTCAAATTCAGCAGTGAGATCAGCCTTGCAGCATTACACCTCATTGAGAAATTTGCTGAGTACAGTTATGTCATCAACATAGAGGATGATGATGAGGGGATGAGTGGAAGAGTTAGAGACATAAATGCCAGAGTCAGAATATGTGCAGGTGAAGCCAAGCTTGAGAAGGGCAGCATGCATTTTGTGATGCCATTGTTGTGATGCTTGTTTATGTCCATAAATGGCTGTATTCAGTCTGCACACCTTGGTCTCCATGCCTTTTGTGCAAAACCTTGAGGCTGCTCCATGTATATTTCTTCATCCAAATCCCCATTGAGGAAAGCAGATTTGACATCCATGGAGTGGACCTCCCAGTCTTCTAAGACAGCAATGGCAAGTAGAGTGCATAATGATTAAAAGTGGGCTACTGGTGAGAAGGTTTCAGAGTAATCTACCCCATACTTCTGGGTGAACCTCTTGGAAACCAGCTGGGCTTTGAAGTGTCCATCTGCCTTTTGTTTGAAGACTAGTTTGTTGGCAATGAGGTTGTGACCTTTGGGCAGGTTGTCGAGCATCCAGGTGCCCAACTTCTCCAACATGTGAAGTTTAGCAGAACAGGCAGATCACTGTTCCAAGGCACTTGCTTAGGCACCTCATAACAGACTTGTTTTTTCTTTTTCTTTTTCTTACTTACTAGTAAAGTGTAGTATTATTACTACAAGTGTGAGCTTAGCTCCAAGTACTATAAGGCATCTTATCTTTCATTTATCTTATTTTATTTATTATAACATTTACTTGCTAAGGACTACTACTATATAATTAGCAAGGACTTGTTCTATCTCATCTTTATTTGTCTTTGCTTATCTCTCATTTCACTCATGCTTGTGGCTATTTACTTAGTTTACTATGGACACATCTTTAGTTGCATGATCTTGTTGATTGCTGTGCAATCATCATTGATCAGTGAACCTTATTTACATTTTATTCTTAGAACTCCAGTTTTGTATAAGTAGTTGAAAGCCTGGTGGTCTTAAACCCCAGTCTTGTCAACTTTGCAATCTAGGGATTCTCCTTTACTGTGCTTGACCTAAGCTCACTACAATCTCACTTCATCCTCCAAGAACTAAGTCTAAGATCTCTAAGTCACTCTAAGTGTCACTATGACATCCTAAACTCATCACTCTGGATCCTTGCTTAGTCATCAGTGGAATCATCCTCATCACTATCTCATTGATCCCACTTTTCATCATCATCAGGAATGTTTACTACACATACCAAGTGCACAACAACTACCTTGTTACTAGAGGTATAGTTATCACAATCCTTCCCTAAGACCATCCAATAGGCCACTCTTAGCAATCACCATGTGTTGGTATCTGCAGATGAGAGGTCTTGATGGAGTATGAGTGGATCAGATGAAGTGGCATGGGAAAGGAGAGCAGAGAGAGAAGGTGACAACATGCCAGTGTGAGTTGTTGTCATCAGACCCAGACCCCCCTGCTTCAATGTCTGCAACACTTTGTGCACTATATACACTGTCTGCAAAATGGGCAGGAGCCTGGTGAGTACAGTGAGGGTGCAAGACAGGGCCATCATTGTCTAGGAGGGCTGTATGAGCATGCTGCCAACCATTTGTGAAGTGAGGGCTGCTGAACCAGCAAGGAGGCTTGATCAGGGCAGAAGGAGTGCCATGGTGAGTGCAAGCAGCATGGCACAGGGCAGGAGGAGGTGCTGGAGCACTGGGAAGCATCACTGAAGCACCACAAGGAGATGGAGGGGGCACAGGAGGCAGTGCCACTGTCAAATTTGCAGGTGCTGGGGGAAGTGTCATGGGGACGGGAGTGGGTAGAGGTGCACCACCACAAGCATCATCTACATCATCATCCAAATCCTCATCCAAATCCTTGTCCAACCAGTCACTGGAATCTGTCAGAACATACTTATTTTTCTTTTCATTTTACAAATTCTTTTACATTAAATCACTCAAGATCTACTAGAGATATCTTATCTCATCATCAATAGATCTTATTGCAATCATCTATGACTCATGCTTATTTAGTCATCAGGCCACTTACTGTACAGATATGACTACATTTCCCACAGACACTTACTGATGCTTCTCACAGATGCTGTGCACCTTACTTATCATATGCCTGCCCTATAGTGATGGCACATGGTCCATGCACCAATTCCTGTAGTATATAAAGAGTCACTTGTAGTAGATAGTTCTTTAGCTTTATACATCTGAGATATCTGCTTACCCAGCATGGAGCATCTTAAGTGTATTGTCTCCTCCATCCCCAATCCTCTCCCCTCACAGTTGTGACCTCACTGCCCAAGCATGCACCTCACAATTGTATAAAGCTCTTCCTCAGTGACCTCACACTTATCCTTTCCCAAACTCCACACCACCATTTCCCCTCCTCCTTGCTCAAGAGAGCATTTCAACTGTTATAGTTCTCCCATTCTTTGTAGTTCAGCTGCAGTGCCAGGCCTTATATTGCCTCAGCAAGCAGTGGTAGGGTGTCTACCACTTAGTGGGGCATTGCAAACCCTCCTGACAACTGTTTGGACTAGGAGTACTATAACATTTTACTATAACAAAGAATTCTTTCATAGTATTAGTAGCACTAGTACTTACATTTATCTACCATCACCCTCCATTTTTGTATTTGAAAGGCCTATTCCCTTGAAAAAGGAATAGAGAGTTTTCACTTCACATGAATCTTATTTTTCACCATTCTGCACACTCTACACTCAGAAAAGAGGACTTGATCTGGCAAATCCTATGCCAGGTTCAGCACTCTTCCAACACTGACTCATCCAAAAACTTCTCTTGCTCTCCTCTGCTTCTACACCAACACCTACAACTACAGACAGCAACAGGCAATTTGGTTCTTCCACCTTCACAATCCCTACTACAATGATCACCCTGTGGAATTCCTGTGGCATTTCTTTCCAGACTACCTCAACTGTGCCAGCCCATATAGAAATTCACTCCCACAAGCCTTCATCTTCTGAAATGAACAATGACACAGCCAAGGCTGAGCACATGGAAAATGAGGAATCCAGCACCAATGATTGAGGATTCATCACAAGAAAGGGAAAGGGAAAGGCAAAACGAAGAAGAGACCAGAATGCTGCACCTTCCAGAAGTAGAGGAAGCAATGGAGATGATGAACAATCAGATGAGGCAACAGGCACAAACACAAAAGGAGCAAGGTGAAGCAATAATAGCACTGGGCACCACAATTGCAGACATAGCCAAAAATATGAGAGAAATTATGGCAATGATGACAAGGCAAGTCCAGCCTATGGCAGCCCAGCCACCTATTCCCACCAGTTTCTCTGGCCAAGTAAACACTCCAGAGGCCCACATATTTGCCCAACACCAGGTAAAAGTTTCACCACCTACAGCATACTCAGGGAAGTGAGACAAGCTTGACTTGTTTATCCAAGAACTATTTCTGGTGTTTGCAGCAAGCAGAACATGGACCAACAGTGATCAAATAACCTATGCCCTATCTTATATGATAGGAGGTTCTGCAGAAGCATGGAGAAATCTACAAGTCACAAAACAATGACTGCATGAGGCTAACCCCCTCAACCCACTATATCCCATGCCATTCCAGAACTGGGTAGAATTTGACACTAAACTCAGGGAGCAATTTGGTGACCCAGATGAAGCACACACTGCACAGCAAGCCCTGCACAAACTTAGACAAATGGGGAAGACCACAGAAGAATACACCACCAACTTCCTCCTGTTAGCAGCAAAGACACACTACAATGAATACACACTCATCAACTGCTACTAAAGAGGACTTAATGGTGATCTTCTAGGTTGCATCTATAATATCAATCCCCCACCAGTCAAATACTTGGAATGGCAGCAGGTGGCACAAACTACTGACAGGCATATGCAAGAATATCACCAGCTAATGCAATCTAGGGGAACACCACAGTGGACCCCCAGATATACTCAATCAGCCACTCCACAGCAATCCAATACACAGAAGGCAAGCAATGCTACAGTGCCTATGGATGTCAACACTGTGCAAAGAAGAAGGCCCCTCATATGTTTTAACTGTAGGAAGGAAGGGCATAGGGTGAATGTCTGTCCACAACAAAAGAATATCAGGGAAATACATGAAAAGATCAGGAAAATGTCTACAGTGGACTTTGAAAAGCTGATATTTGATGAAGGAGAAAGAAGGAAGGAGGGTTTTGCAAGGGACAGCCAGTAGATGTCACTGGACTGTCCAAGAATATGTTTTCAGTACTTACTCCCAATGATGGTGCAGTTGATCACACCAATGTATGCGATCCTGTTGATGAAATAGTATTGCATTGGAAGAAAAGAATGAAGAAAAAGAGACATATGTGAGTATGCCCTCTCAAGAAAAAGAAAAGCACATGGTCATGGGAATTAGAACAGAATTACCTATGATCAAAGTCAAGATCAAAATACCAGAGAATGGAAGAGTGGTAATGATTGAAGCACTTCTAGACTCAGGAGCCACCATGTGTTATATTGACAAAGAGTTCATAAGAACAAATCATCTTAACACAAATAAACTGTGGATTTAATAGTCAAGGTCCAAAACCACACAGAAAGAATGACATTCTGTGTTACAGGACTGGGAAAAGTCAATCTAATATTGGGAGACATGGCTAAAAATCCACAACCCAGAAATAGACTGGAATACAGGAGTCATCTCATTGACCAGATGCCCACAAAGATGTCATTTGAGAATGGTCAAAGACAGATGTGAATGGAAGAAGAAAGCAGAAAATTTGAAGAAGGAAATACCAAAAATAGTGGATGTGGATGATGACAACAATGACAAAGTACAGAAAGGAGACCACATCCTCTGCATCATGATAGGAGGTGATGAGAAGGATGCTGCAATCAGAAACATATCCCAGGATCTGGCAATAGAAGCAGAAAAGAAGAAGATAAAGAAATCCTTTGAAGATATTGTCCCAAAAGCATACCATGGGTTCAAATTGGTCTTCACAAAGGAATATTTTGATGAACTACTACCAAAAAGATTATGGGACCACACTATTGAGTTGAAACCAGGAGCAAAAATGCACATGGGGAAGGTGTATAATCTTTCCTTTGTTGAGCAACAAGAGTTGGAGAAATTTATCAAATAAAATCTGAAATCAGGACATATTCACACTTCTAAGTCACCCATGGCTTCCCCATTCTTCTTCATCAAAAAGATGTCAGGTGAATTACATCCAATCCAAGATTATCAATGCCTCAATGAAATTACTATCAAAAACTCCTATCCTCTACCACTTATTTCAGAGTTGATAGATAAACTCAAAGGGGCAAAATATTTCACCAAACTCAATATGAGATGGGGATACAACAATGTTCATATAAAAGAAGGAGATGAATGGAAGGCCACATTTATTACCAATAAAGGCCTATACAAACCTCTTGTTATGTTCTTCAGACTTACCAATAGCCCTGCCACATTCCAAACCATGATAAATCATCTCTTCAGAGAACTCATCACAAGAGGCAAAGTGGTAGTCTATATGGATGACATCCTCATCTTCACTGCAACATTGGAAGAATACTGTATTATAGTTGAAGAAGTCCTCCAAATATTATGCAACAACAAACTATATCTGAAACCAGAGAAATGTGACTTCAAGAAAACAGAGATAGACTATCTTGGCCTAAAGATATCCTTTGACAAAATCATGATGGACCCCATCAAGGTTCAAGGGATAGCTGACTGGCCTACACCAACATCCATCATGGAAGTTCACTCCTTTCTGGGATTCACCAATTTTTACCATCATTTTATCAGAGGATTTTCTGACTTAGCAAAACCCCTGAATGTCCTATTACAAAAAGATAGCAAATGGCACTGGGAACAGGAACAAAAAGACTCATTTGAAAATCTAAAGACAGTGTTATGTTCACAACCTGTCCTGGTCTTTCCTGAACCCAATCATCCCTATCTTGTGGAAGCAGACAGTTTGGGATATGCTATGGGAGCCATTTTATCACAGATGAGAGATGATGAGAAGTGGCATCCAGTGGCATACATCAGTAAAGGATTATCACCAGCAGAGAGGAACTATGACATCTACAACAAAGAGATGTTAGCTGTTATACATGCACTGGAGCAATGGAGGCACTATCTGGAAGGAACAGATAGCCTGGTCAAAATCCTTACCAACCACAAAAACCTAGAGTACTTTATGAGTGCCCAGAAATTAAACCATCACCAGGCCCAATGGTCCCTGTTTCTTTCTAGGTTCAACTTTCACCTTTCCCACAGACCCAGGAAAAGTTTGGCCAAACCTGATCTCCTCTTGAGACAAGCAGATCATAAAGAGGGGGTGGAACATGACAACGAGAACATCATACTGCTAAAACCTAAATTTTTTAAATTAAATAATCTTGTTGATAGCACTTGCGCATCCAAGATTACAGACAAACACATTATAGCAGTATTAGCAAACAATATTCCACTCCTTCAAAAGATAGCAGATGAACAGGAGAAAGATGGAGACATCAAGATGTGGGTAGATTTATCAGCAGATGAAGCAAGGATGGCCACCATAGCTGGCTGGGGACAGAACAAGAAAGGATTACTTACATACAAAGACAAAATCCTTGTCCCAGACAGCTGTAGAGCAGATGTCATCAAACAATGCCACAATACTCCAATTGCAGGACACCCAGGACAATGGAGGACACTGGAGATAGTGTCAAGGATGTTTTGGTGGAAGGGAATGGCCACATATATGGGAAAATATGTCAAAAGTTGTGATATATGTCAAAGAACAAAGATAATCACTAAGAAACCACAAGGGGAATTGACACCAAATGAAATACCATCACATCCTTGGCAAATCATATCTATGGATTTGATCATGCAATTACCAGACAGCCAAGGATATGATTCAATCTTGGTGGTTGTTGATTGCGTTTCAAAGATGATTCACACTATGGCGATGACATCAGATGTAACAGTGGAAGGAGTGGTGAGGTTGTTCAGAGACAACATCTGGAAACATCATGGACTGCCCAAGAAGATTTTATCAGATTGTGGCCCCCAATATGCTTCTAGGATGATGAAGGAGTTAAACTGATTATTGGGCATTAAGACAGCCTTATCCACAGCCTATCATCCACAAACAGACAGTCAAACAGAAAGAATCAATCAGGAGATAGAACAATATCTTCACATCTTTGTGGATCATTGTCAATCTGATTGGATGAACTGGTTACCTATGGCAGAATTCTGTTACAATAACAGGGTTAATGCCTCCACAAAATACTCCCCATTCATGTTGAATTCTGGACAAAATCCATGTAAGGGATTTGAACCAGGCAAGATGTCCACTATCGATTCAGGAGAAAATTTTGTTGAAGGGTTGAAAAGGATGAGGGAAGACACAGAATCAGTGCTAAAGAAAGTGGCTGATGATATGAAGAAATACTATGACATGCATAAAGGAGACACTCCCAAATATCAAATTGGAGATAAAGTCTGGTTAGATGCATCAAATATCCAAACAGGATGACCCACCTGAAAACTAGATCATAAAAGACTGGGACCATATTCAATCATCAAAGTGCTTTCAAACAATGCATATGAGTTAGCACTTCCCAAGTCCATGAAAATACATCTGGTGTTTCACATTGTAAAGTTATTACCATTCACTCCAAATGATATTCCAGAGCAAAAAGTCAAATCTCCTCCTCCACCAATCATCAAAGATGGTGTAGAACAATACAAAGTTGAAAAGATTTTGGATAGCAGAAAATATAGAGGACATATACAATACCTCATCAAGTGGGAAAATTACCCAGAAGACAAAAATTCCTGGGAGCCAGCATGCATTATGCTCAATGATGTGCCTAAACTGGTTAAAGAATTCCACATCACACATCCTATTGTCAATTTTACCTACTATACAATGCTGATCATACTTATCCATATTAGTATTTGTCTAGTCCCTTGCAGATCACATCTCTCTCTCTTTCCCTTTTTTGTGATCTATCTTTTGGTTTTATAGTTGAGCTCCTTTTAAACTTTATTGTGATTGAGCTGTATAAACCTCTCATTTTTCATCCACATACCTCAGCACTCTTATCTACTGCTGAGGTATGTATCTCGTTGGCTACTCTACCTCCTTTCTGACATACCTGCCTCTTGTAGCAACTTCTCATCTATTCTGTGTACCCTCATCTGTACACCTTGTCATTTTCTCTCATCAGATGTGGCCCCTTGGCCCACTGCTCTGTCTCCTCAAGGGAATACCCCTTATCATCACCAATGTCCTGCCTTATTGCAATGCATATTTATTTTGTGCTGTGCTATATTTGTTGTTTGCTGCCCTGCCCAGTTTTCCACAGGTTATGGGCCCTGGGGGGGCAATCATTTTTGTTATAGCATTTTCTTGCAGGTGACACACTGGAAATCACCTTATTATCATCATCTCTATCCAACTTATTTTATCACTCCCACATGCTACAGCCAAAGGAGTCCCTAAGGTTGATATTCCTGTACTAACTGGCAGTGACAACTATGCAGTTTGGTCACAAATGGTTCAAGCAGCTCTCATGATTGCAGGCTGTTGGTATACCACTTCCAACCTGAAGCCCATTGCAATTAAGAAGACAATTCACCATGAAGAAGAAACAACTGGATCTTCTATGATAGCAGCATGGGATGAAGAAGTCACCACCAACATGGAGGCCATAATCGAATGGGAGGCTGACAATGATTCAGCAGTTGCCCACATCACACTGTATGCAGGCAACATTGTTGCACATGTATTGGACATCAAGACAATGATGGCATTCAACATGTGGGCAAAACTTGCATCAGAATACAGTTCTCAAGGTGCAGTCTCCATGTTCATCAGTGCACACAATCTCTTCTGCTTCACCTTCAAGCCCGATGAGTCACTATCCACCCAAATTGAATAACTCAAAACAACTCACGCAGAGCTGGAGGTTTCAGGGATCCCCATTCAAGATCAACTCTTTGCCCTCTTACTTCTCTTTGGACTACCAGACTCATGGGATAATGTAGTGTCTTCCATCCTCTTGTCCCACTCTGCATCACTACTTTCCTCATCCATGGTTCATGCTCAAATCCTTGATGAAGAAGCCCAATAGAAGTCCAATGCAACTCTTTCTACTCTTCATGTGCAAATGCAACCATGCAAGCCTGTGCACAAATGAGGCAAGCACAAATGCACACACTGCAGAGGTACCTCACACTCTGTGGAGTACTGTTGGAAGCTCTACCCAGAACTTGAACAAAAGAAAGGAGGAGGATCTGGGGGAGGAGGAAAGGTTGCAGCTGCTGTTGAGTCCACACCATTTACATCTACCACTACCCCTGTCACCTCCACTTCTACTGTAAACACCCTTCGTGCATCATCATCCATATCTGAATCTACATCCTCTGGTTGCTGGTATCTTGTGTGTGACTCTGAATGGATGTTGGACTCCAGTTGCTCGGACCATGTCACTCCTCATCGCTCTGATTTTGATACTATAGAGATGCTTGGCCATCCTGGATCTATCATCCTGGGCAACAACACAGAAATGTCATACATAGGCATTGGGACTGTCAAAGCTATGGTTTTGGCCAATAACAAACTCTCTGAAATCACTTTGACAAGAGTTCTATATGCACCAACTGCCCCTGCCAGGTTCATATCCATCAGTTGATTAAGCACTTTGGGATTCAAGATCTCATTTACTGGTATGCATTGCTGCATATTCCACTTGTCACAATTGCAAGCTGTTGGAGTCCTGCATTCTGGAACCTTTTGGTTACCCCTTGATATCTCTTCTACTGTCATGGCCACATCAGCTACATCAACTACATCACATGTCACCATCGACACCTGGCATGCTCATTTTGGACACCCAGCTAAATCTCTTCACCACCATCTTACTCCCACTGCAGTGAAAGGATATTCAGTCAACTATTCACCACCCTCCACTCCATGTGGTCCCTGCATGCAAGGTCAGATGACTTGTGTGCCCTTTAGGGTCTCCAAATGTCATGCCACAGCTCTGTTGGACCTTGTTCACTCAGATGTCACTGGCCCTTTTGCAACACAATCTCTACAACATCACTCATTCTTTGTGACATTTCTAGATGATTTTTCAGGACTTGGGACTGTGTTTTGCCTCTCCAGCAAAGACCATGTCATAGCAGCCTTTAATCTTTTTGTCACCTGGGCAAAAACTCAGCATGACTGCAACCTCAAAGTCCTTTGGACAGACCATGGAGGTGAATTCATCAACACTGCAATGTCTCAGTGACTAGCTGTTCTGGGCATCAAACACCAGTGAACAGCACCCTATTCTCCCCAACAAAATGGCTGTGCCAAGCATTGGAACTGCACCCTGTTCAATCATGTTCATGCGATGATGCATGGTGCCTGCCTCTCTGCTGGATATTGGGAGCTTGCTCTGGATATGGTGGTGCACCTCTACAATCACACACCCTCTCACTGTCTGGGGTGTAACACCCCTTCCTTGCTTTGGTCTGGCTCTGGGCCACCTGACATCTCATATTTCAGGATTTTTGGGTGTCTGGCATATGTACACACCCCTGAGGAGCATCAAATGAAACTTGATGCATGTGCACATGGCCTTCTCTTTGTGGGCTATGAGCCCTCTTCAAAGGCCTGGTATTTTTGGGATAAAGAGGGGCACCAGCTTGTCATTAGTCAGGATGCTATTTTTGATGAGTTTTTTTTTCCATTGTGTCCCACTCCTGCTCCAGTTCCTGTTGCTCCTCCACTTTGACTCTTTGCCAATGCAGCACCAGAGCATCTTGGTTCCTCAGATGGGGGGGACAGTAACAATGCCCTACTTGAACCAGACTCTGACTCAACATCTTCTTTGTCATCCTCATCATCCTCATCACCTTCCTGACCTTCTTCACCAGTACTTGTTGCACTGGCACCTCCATCTGTAACCACAGCAGAACCAATCATTCCAGAAGCCCCACAATGGTCCATTCGCACAACTCGACAACCTGCATGCTTTGAAGACAGTGCATACAGTGCACATCCCTTCATGGCAGTTGACAAAGAAGACTCTGACCAAGACAACTTGACAACTTCTCTCCCAGCTCCCAATCTCGCCATACTTCTTAAGCAAGCCATTACACACAACCCATTTACATTACAAGAAGCAATGTCTTCTTCAGACACACAGCAATGGTGTGAAGCTTGTGAGTATGAACTTACTGCCATGGCTGGCATGAAAACCTGGGAACTCATCAATCTTCCACCTGGGTGCAAGGCCATTCAAAACAAGTGGGTATTTAAGAAGAAGACTGATGGCAGATACCACACGCAACTCATTGCCAAAGGATTCATGCAGATTCAAGGTATCAACTATAACAAAGTCTTCTCCCCATTGCGTGTTTCAAGTCTCTCTGATTCATCTTTGCCCTCACCACCCACTTCGATTGGCACATTCATGCCATGGACATCAAGTCTGCATTCTTGAATGGCAACTTAGATGAAGAACTTTATATGCTCCAACCTGAAGGATTCGTGGATCCTGCAAATGTTGACAAAGTTTGCTGCCTCCTCAAATCTATCTACAGTCTTAAATAGGCCTCGTGGCAGTGGAATGCCAAACTGCATAAGGTGCTTCTAGATAAAGGTCTTCATCACTTACATGTGGACACAGGTATCTATGTATTGTGCATACCAGGCAACTATTCTCACCCTGAGATGGTGGTGGTTGTGTATGTCGATGACATCACCATCTTTGGCCATGATTTGCAGCAAATCCTCTGCCTAAAAAGCACCCTTGCAAAGACTTTTTACATGCATGACCTCAGCAAAGCTCAAAATTATCTCAAGCTACACATATCATGTGATCAAGACATCCACATCCTAGAATTGGATCAAGTTGCATATATTGATGAAATATTAGCATGTTTCAACATGACAGACTGTAATCCAGTTGCTACACCACTCCCACCATCTATTCACCTCATCAAAAACATGTTGTTTTGCACCACCACACAGCACACCCATTATCAACAATTGGTTGGGTCACTCCTGTATTCCACAATCATGTCACAGCCCAATATTGCATTTGCTGTTGCCCGTCTGGCACAATAACAGCACAAACCCCTTGTCAGATCACCTTAGTGCAGCATGGCATGGCCTATGCTATCTTTCAGGCATGCACAGGTTAAAGCTTTGGTATGATGGTTCTGGTTCCCTTGTGCTCAGCTGTCAATCAGATTCTGACTGGGTGGAATCACACAACAATCAAAAATCGATGGGCACATATGTGTTCTTCCTTTGTGGTGCATCTATTTCCTGGATGTCATGCAAGCAACACATCATTTTGCTGTCTTTGACAGAGGCCAAATATATTGTGTTATCACAAACATCAGTGCAAGCCACATGGCACTGCAACTTTGCTGCAGAACTATGGCTTTGCCTCTCTCTTCCAATAGTATTACAGGGAGACAACAAGGGTGCTGTTGACCTGGCAAACAACCCTGTTACAGGGTGTGGGACCAAACACATCAACATGCAATTTTATTACATCCAGCAATGCGTTGATGAAGGACTTATCTCACTTTCACACATTCCCTCCACCTCCATTGTCACCAACGCTTTGACCAAAGCTTTACCATGTATCTCTTTCAAGCATCATCACTCCTCATTGGGATTGGTTTAGGGGTGCTCTGAGTATGCTCAGCATGGGGGGCTGTCAATTTTACCTACTATACAATGCTGATCATACTTATCCATATTAGTATTTGTCTAGTCCCTTGCAGATCACATCTCTCTCTCTTTCCCTTTTTTGGGATCTATCTTTTGGTTTTATAGTTGAGCTCCTTTTAAACTTTATTGTGATTGAGTTGCATAAACCTCTTGTTTTTCGTCCACATACCTCAGCACTCTTATCTACTGCTGAGGTATGTATCTCGTCAGCTACTCTACCTCCTTTCTGACATACCTGTCTCTTGTAGCAACTTCTCGTCTATTCTGTGTACCCTCATCTGTACACCTTGTCATTTTCTCTCATCAGATGTGGCCCCTTGGCCCACTGCTCTGTCTCCTCAAGGGAATACCCCTTATTGTTGCCAATGTCCTGCCTTATTGCAATGCATATTTATTTTGTGCTGTGCTATATTTGTCATTTGCCACCCTGCCCAGTTTTCCACACCTATCACTATTTGATCTATTCAACATTGTATTATCCCAATCAAATGACTCTCAGACACAGCCACTTTACCTACTTGAGGATCAATGTATGTGGCTGGGTTGGATCTTTACAGTGCAGAAGAAATTGTCATTCCTGCACATGGTCAAAAATTAGTTGATACTCAAGTCTCCCTGGCTATACCAGACAACTGCTATGGATGTATTGCTCCTCACAGTGGTCTGGCTGTCAAAAATCCCATTCATACTGGAGCTGGAGTTATCGACACAGATTATCAAGGACCTGTGAAGATTCTCCTGGCTAATCTCGGTGACAATGACTTTATAGTCAATGTCAAAGACTGAGTCACTCAGTTGATCTTAGAATACATATCCCTAGCTGATGTCAAAGAGGTCAATTCCTTGGATGATATGCAACATGGAGATAAAGGTTTTGGCTCTACTGGTGTCTCTACTGCTTGTCAAGTCATCTCACCCTAAGAAGGGGGGTATTTGTCAGAATGTACTTATTTTTCTTTTCATTTTACAAATTCTTTTACACTAAATCACTCAAGATCTACTAGAGATATCTTATCTCATCTTATCAGATCATCAGTAGATCTTATTGCAATCATCTATGACTCATGCTTATTTAGTTATCAAGCCACTTACTGTACAGATATGACTACATTTCCCACAGATGCTTACTGATGCAGTGCAATGCTGTGCATTGCTTACTAATACTTCTCACAGATGCTGCACACCTTACTTATCATATGCCTGCCCTACAGTGATGGCACATGGTCTGTGCACCAATCCCTGTAGTATATAAAGAGTCACTTGTAGTAGATAATTCTTTAGCTTTATACATCTGAGATATCCACTTACCCAGTGTGAAGCATCTTAAGTGTATTGTCTCCTCCATCCCCAATCCTCTCCCCTCACAGTTGTGACCTCACTGCCCAAGTGTATACCTCACAGAATCAGAGCTAGGGGGGAACCCAGGACTGGCACTGGTGGTGTTATCAGTGATGAGAGAGACAGGAGGTGTGTCTAGCCAGGGAAAGGTGAGTTCATCAAAGACAATGCCATGACTCACAACTGCTCTTCACAACACAGGATCCCAGAAGACCCAGCCCCATGTCCCATCCTGGTACCCAATGAAGACCATCAGCTGGGAGTGAGGGTCAAGTTTGGTGCAGGAGTGATTGGGTGTGCAGATACAAGCATGACAGCCAAAGCCATGTAAGTGAGAAACATCAGGGACAACACCAGACCACCTGCAAAGAGGGGTGGACCAGCCAAGACAACATGCTGGTGACAGATTGTAGGAGTGAACAGTGATACACAAGGCATGTTCCCAGAACCCAGAAGATAGCCTGGCACTGTGGAGAAGCAAAAGCATGCAATCAAGGAGGGTTCTATTCCATCATTCTGCACACCCATTCTGCTGCAGACTGTAGGGGACAGTTAATTGGCATGTGATGCCCTTGGTTCATAGTAGGTCCTTCATGCACTGGTTGATGTATTCTCCTCCCCTGTTGGTGCATAGCTTTTTAATAGAGGAGGAGGTCTGTGTGCAGGCCCACATGGAATACACTTCAAAAGAGGTGGGTACCTCGTCCTTCTGCAAGATAGGGTATACAATGCCAAAGCCAGAGAAGTCATCCAGGAATGTGATGAAGTAAGAGTTGCCAAAGAGGGAACATGTCTGGATGGGACCAATAACATTGGAGTGGATGAGATCTAGGACTGCTGTGGTGTGAGAAGAGGATGTGAAAAATGGGGCATGTGGCAACTTCCCTAGAACACACCCAGAGCAGACATCAGTTTCTGATGAGGGAGGTGCAGAGACAAACCCTTTGACCTGGGACAATGTGATGTTGTGAACAACATGTGTTGAAAGGCAACCAAAGCAAACATGCCAGGTGTGAATGGATGGAGAGACAATCATAGAGAGGGATGCTGGAGCAGGCCATACAGTAATCCAGTAATCCCCATTGTGAAGTGTACCAGTGCAGAAGATGTCAGTTCTGCAGGAGATGACACAACCACCTTTTTCATATACAATGTGAAAACCCAAAGAGTCAAGTCAGCTGACAGACAGGAAGCAGTGTCCAGCTGCAGGAACATGCAGCACAGTGGAAAGAGTGATATCAACATTACCAAGAGTTTCTTAAGCAACATGGTCAATGGTTCCAGAAAAGAATTAAAAAACCATAATCAACACCCTGTGACGACTTTATAACAATAATGTAAAAATGTCGTGGTAAACCAAAAAGTTGTGTTGCCTAAGCGTGTGATGTCCGACGTGAGCGTATGTATCAATTGTGATTGACAAAAGGGACTGAGTCAACACGACACAAAACATTGGTTCACAAAACTCGAAGTGGCGCTCGGGACTTCCCTCCTCGATGTCCCAATCAAAACAGGAACGTAGACATCGATCGTTGTCGAGGTACATGTAACAATAGAAGGCGTTATTGGATGACGTAGACATGTGTTTCAGAACAAATTTATGTGTGATCCAGAGATCATTTCTATGTTTTTTTTTTGTGTAGAAAGTTAAGTTGAAGATTGCTTAGATCATAATTGATGTGCTGCAATGACAAAGAGCTTACAAGGCAGATCAATTGTGTGGGATGTAACAATAAGTGATAGTTAGACACTTGCAGAAATGCCGATAAATATAGCGTCGGCGGAGGTGGCCATAATAGTTCCACTGGTACAGGGTAGTAATTAACGCTGACGCGGATAAAATGCTATTCCGTGGAGTCAACGTTATGCTGTACTTTGTAGTAACCCTCATCAGTGTTCTCCTGTTGCAAATGAGGAGTTAGACATGCTGTACTAGTATCTGATGTCAATGCGACGAATCCGATGTCAAGAATCGTATACGAACAGTCAATCTCAGGCAATCGTCATCCTACGTCAACACTACTGTATTCCATCGTGTACTATCGTGCGTTGCTGTTGGTG
The DNA here is from genome assembly GCA_003314395.1 of Albatrellus ellisii. Lineage (NCBI taxonomy): Eukaryota > Fungi > Basidiomycota > Agaricomycetes > Russulales > Albatrellaceae > Albatrellus > Albatrellus ellisii. The sequence continues at coordinate 12,891 of QLPN01004718.1, read as the reverse complement.
AGGGAAACGATGCGGGAAAGAGGTGCAGCTAAGGGAGAGAAGGTGCTGACAAAAGGCGTAGACGAGGGTAACGGAGAGGTGCAAGCAGGCAAGGTGCAAGAGAGTGTGTGACTGAGGGAGAGCGCACGGCTGAGGAAATGTATGGAAATGAGGGAGAGTGTACAGGTAAGGGTTGGTTGAAAGAAGAGAACACACGTGCCCGAAAAAGAGAGTGCAGCCGATGGGGCGAGAGAGAGGATGAGGGCGCGAGAGAGGGCTACAACTTGGTCTGCAGGCTGGGGTAATTGGCCAATAGCCCGATGTTGGACGGGGCTATATATATAAAGCAGATGCCTTGATGTGTACTGCCTTTGGATAGCATCAGGGTTACTTTCAAATGCACCAGCCTCCGAACTGCACAACCCGAGCGGGACCCAGGTACGACAAGCGCCGGTGACCGCATATTGTTCACGGAAACAGGGACAGCGACCTCGGACTTATGATAGTAACAACGTCGGACAGAAATAGCTGCACTGCAGCAAGACCGGTCGCTACCGGATGTACATCGCCCATCTGCAGGGACATCAACCCGAACTTGATCCCCGACCTTGGCTTCAAATCTGGAGTAAACCCCACAGGTGAGTGCGTCCAAACACACTCGCTTTCGAGCCGGTAATCATGCTGATATCTCCACTACAGGGTCCGGTGACTGCGACGGCGCAGTCAAGAATGCCAGTGGCAAGCCCATCAAGGCCCCCTGTTCGTACCCTCCCGACCGCGCGACGTTCATCGGGGTGCGCAGCCTCTCGCGTACTACAACCGTTCACATTCCTGACACCCCAATCCCCAGGTGATGAACACGAACATCGCCGCAGGCCACGCTGTCCACAACCCATCTGTCGCCATCACGTTCCTGACAGACAACTCCACGACATCGCAGAGCGCGCGCATCACTGCCGCCGCCATCACCCTGCAGAATCTCCAAGGCCCCGGAGTCGGCTGTCCGTGTCGACAACGCTCAGCGCACAACAGGCCGCCATCAATGCACATGCCTCTCAGCAACCACCCACTCCTGCCTCAGCCCCGTCCACGGCCTCGTCTGCATCGAGCAAGGCCAAAACCACAGGCAACGCCGGCGCCCTCAGTGCTGCGGATATCGCGAAGCTCGCGCACAACCTCGGTTTCACCTCTGGCAAGAACCCCACTGGTGCGTTTTGCACCCGCCTCTATTCTCAATACTTACCGCTTGGCGCAGGTACCGGCGACTGTGACGGTGCTGTGAACAGTGCGCAGGGCCAGCCCAACAAGATCCCCCGCTCGTGCCCGCCCGGTCAGGCGGACTTTGTTCAGATGCGCACTGACGATAACCTGCTTGCTGTCGACTGATGTGTCCGCCCCGCAGCGACCCACCAGGAACGTGCAGGCGGGCCACGCAGTGAATAATCCGTCAGTAAAGGTGAGCTTTCCGACGGATGCTCGGTCGCCTCGCAGATCACGCGTGGCGCTGCAGAACCTGCACGGGCCTGGCGTTGGCTGTCCTGCGGTCTCGTCAACTCTGCAGGCACAGCAGAAGGCGCTACAGGCCCAGTTGTGAAGCCTTAGCCGACGGACACGTTGGCTAGGTATGCTCTGCACTATGCAGCGCGGAGGAGCGAGGGGGGGGAGGATCGATGCGGATGCTGGAGATGGGCATGCAGACCGACTACCTAGAAACTGTCCTGCTCCTCTGAAGATCAACGACACCGATGTCGTGCTCCCCACTGCTAGCTTGGTCGTGCAAAGGTGGATTTTCGAGAGCAGGCGTGCATGAAGTGGCCAGATGAATGATAGATGAGTTAGATGTTATGATTCCCAGCCGAGGCCAAGAGAGCCGTCGACGGCGACTCTGTTTGCGATACCAGCTGCAATTTGGTGTGGGAGTGACCCAAAAGTATAGCTGCGCAGGTCTGTGGGATCGGACGCTTTTGCCGCCTACTGAGAGGCCTCTTACTGACATCGTGGTATATACGTGCATGCGGGGTGGTGAGGGCAGGTGCATCGTACTCGTTCGCGGATGGCCTCATATGAACGTCGTTGCCAGGTCGCAGAATGCTATCATGTGGGTCCCGAGGAATATTGGAAACTAGCTTTCCTGTGATGTCCATCGAGTAAATATTAAGAGCTTATCAGTCATGTCCCCATCTTGTCCCTTGGTGACGGAGGACTCGTTTCGGATTCATGGAGCAAGCACCAACGCAGCACTTGTACGCGCTGTATTTCCGAATTACTACAGATCGTGTAGTTGAAAGTTGGTAGCTCGATTGCGCCAGGAGAGATATTCATCTACCAAAATGCGGAACGCCAAGAAAGTTCGAGCTAGCGTTATGACATCGAGGAATAGCACATCCTCATTACAATATTACCATTGTGTCATTTTGAGACGGGGCATGAGTGCATGAAGATTCACCGTGCCGCCGCGCTTGAGTCGCATGTCATCTCTTCAGAAAGTGAAGACAAGTGATAAAGCTTCATCCTGTAGCACCATTTCCACCTTGAGTCTCTCCAGAAATGTCACAGCATGTGCCAGAGGAAACTTGAGAATCCACAGTGAAGTAAGATAAATGCAGAACTTACGCCCAAACGGGGCTCCGCGGGAGCACTAATTCTATTGTTATTGATTTAAGAGTTGATATGTCTTATACAATTTAAAGGGGAACTCTACAATTTGAAAGTCCACGGGCGGGACTCGAAAATTTAGATCTAGAGTCCATCTAGCACTTCTACATGCTCACGGGAAGTCACCCAGTGTCAAATAATGATATTCCGTCGGGCCAACCATTCCGTGGGCCACAATGATTGCTGACGCGGCGTAACGCTCTCCATCCGAGTACTTTGCACCTATTAGCATTCCCGCTCACAATGCGTGCACGTCGATGGAGTGGGCGCCAGCTACGGTGACTTGAGGCTGGACACCAACCGCATCTAACACCTTTATATCAGAACGAGTATGGTGGACCATTTGGGGGGTCGATATTGTGGAATCACTCATCCTCTGCAGAAGAGTCTCATTGAACGCCGTATCGCCGAGAAGTTTGAGGGACTACTGGTCGAGACATGACTAGTGCGTCCAAAGCCGTTGCAGTCTCAGGGGTAATCGTCTTCTGTTGGATTTCGAGATTCATAAACTCTGGACATTCTGCCTATCCTGCTTCAC
>QLPN01004708.1:0-12194 GCA_003314395.1 Albatrellus ellisii | reverse complement strand
GTCCATCCCCGTTTCCGAGTCGCACATACTGTAGCTGACGAAAACCTACATACTTGCAGTGAACTCGCTTGATCCGAACTTCGAATACCTGTCAAAGACTTGGTCGTGATTGGGCTAGGGCGGTTGCTATACATACTGGATCAATGGCTTAGAATGAAGGCTCACTCATGGTTCTAGAGCGGCAGAAGGTACTCGAGCAGCTTCTGAGCGTCTCGCACGAAACCATCCGTCTCCGCACGCTCGTCATGCCTTTGTCCACTTGACCGCAAGGGCTGCCGACGAATTTCGCGACTTCGCTAACCAAACGTATAGAAAACTATAGCTGAGAGCTCAGTCGATAGCAGAAACGACTAAGGGAGAATGTAAGACCACGTCAGCTTTTATACATTCAGAACATGAACCAATTATCATGTGAAATTACGGTATGAAGGATGACCGTGATCGAATGGAAACGCGCAATAGAAAACATGAACATACGACAGTTATCGAGATGAAACGTCGTATAGTGCGAAATGAATAGAAAGCATATGAAACCGTCTCCATCCATATCGGACAGTATTCAGCTTTCCACAGAACGATGTCTTTGTTGGGTGGAGTGGCTGAGCGGCTGTAAGAGGACCGGCTCTAATGCGTGAAACTTGCGCGGACGCTGCAGGCTTTGTGATGCATCTCAGACAAAGCTATGGAAACTGGCTGGAAAGGACATGCACAGATGAACGCTGTGGTGAAGGGTCCCATTAGACACCTCGTAATATCCCTAGACAGAGAAAGCGGATGCTTTTAGCACATGACTGACGGAGGGAATAATGGTATAGTGTACTAGTATGACATCTCTCCAGTCCACTTGCATCTCCAACGCTGGCACCATCACCTTTCAGTATTCAGATCCAGATGCCCATAGTGCACCGGCGCGACGAATGCATTCAACGTAGAGGTCCTTGATAATCAGCAGCAATGTGGATCGTTGGATCGTAGGTTGTTCGTCTTGCGAGGAAATTGCCGATGTTCCCGGCATCTGTGGAACAAACGCCCATTCCGGTCAGCTCCCATGCGGAGCGGAAATGCTATGCTACGTTTGCGGACGGAATAATGCTCAGCACGAGACTGGCATGGATGGACAGACCGCAGTACTTTGTGGCCTTGGAGTACTCTCCCTCCCTATACTGCTTATATTTTAGAGCATGATTTCGGTAGGCTTTACTGCACCCTAAGTGACAATTAAGATTTAAGACTATACAGCGGCTTACTAATCGGTGGGAAAGCGGCTGAGAGAGCGTACAGTAAGCAACTCGCGTACGTACATGTGCTCGTTTACCAAGAGAACACGAGGTAGTCATGTGGTAGGGGAGTGCACAGCAAAAAGCTGAAAGGGAATTTCAATATTTCTTTACTGACATTCTCTTAGGATTCATCTACTTAAGAATGGGAGGTCAGTTTGTAAGCAGTCCCATATTAGGGAAAAACTGAGTGTAATGAGGCTGACACGTGGTTTTTTTGAGTTTGAAGTGCTGCTACTAAGACCATCCTCCCCTGGTGTGGTGTGCCACACATGGCATGCATGTGGCAGTGCAGCATGCACATGGCAGTGCATCCTGGCTTTTTTACAACCACTTGCACTGCTGCCCCCATGCTGCATGTACTGGCTGCTCATCACTGCCATATACTGCATCCATGGGCTATTCATCACACCTGGGCTTCTACCCCCACACTGCATGCATTTAGCTGCTCACCACTGCCAAGTGTTGTATGTGCTGGCTGCTCAACATTATCATCTATGCAGCATGTGTTGGCTACTCACCACCATGTGCTGCATAGACTGGCTGCATATATCTTTTTATCATAACAAAAACCAAATTGCATACTGGAGCTGACCATACTATCCCAACAGACTATATGGCCCTGCAGCCACACATCCTCCCTGCCATGCCATGCAGCCACTGTACTGGCACCTGCATCCACTGAAGATAATGCAGGAAATTGGTATGTCCATCCTCCTGTACCCACCCATGCACCCACACTGCTGCTGCAACAGTGCATGGCCCCCTACCTGCCCACATGGCCACCATCTGAACAGCATGCTGTGTGCAGCCCAGTACTGCACCCCCACCATGGCATGCCTGACAAGCACTGCATGGTTGAGGTGCCAGCTGGCAACTGCACAGTGCACAAGGCCACATGGGCCTGCACTGCCCCCAGCTGTGCATGTTGTGGCAGCGGTGGTGGCAGCAGTGTCATGGGGCAGCTTGAACCATGGCACATTGAAGCTGGTGTGCATGTTTAGCATGTGGTGGGCCAGTACCTCTTTGTGTGGTGTGCCATGCATGTGCCATGATGTTTAGGTATGCCCTTCCCCCCCCACTCCTTACTGCTTACTGACACCTGCATGCTGATGAGCATCATGCACACATAATGCTGGAAAACGACCATCAGCAACATCAGGTGAACACAGTGACATTAACGTGCTGCATGCAAAAATCACCTGCAGTCACTATAATTGTGCATTCACGCAGATGTCGGAAAACAATACCGGGTTGGCCAACGAGGGATAGGATGAATAGGCCGAGGCATGGTCTAGACCCACCAAGGTAACCATGGAGGCACAAGTTGCAAAGTCAGCATTTGGTGTGATCGGCGCTATTCCTCTTTTGCTCATCTGCTATAGTATGATACTCTATTCGCTCACATACAGACTCCACTTCATTTCAAATATCCCTATGATTGACCCTACACTGTAAATTTTCTGTTGTGTTTTGTTGTGCTCCAGTCTTGGAGCCAGGCTTGTATTTAGATAGCACATTGTCTGTCGAAAGGACCAGATTTCCCCCACCCTCGATTTGACTTCTTCTCCCATCTGAGTTAATAATCAAAAAGCGAGTATTAACCTTCCCTCCATGTGTCTTATTATTGAGAAAAGTGCACGTTCCCCATAACTTGCATTTATCATTGTGTTGCATAGCATTCTCCATTGCGTTCTCCATTGTGTTGCACTGCATTGCACTGTGTTGCACTGCGTTGCATTCTCTACTGTGTTGTGTTTTGTCTCCACTACCTTGGATTCTCTATCATGCTCTCTATTGTGTCATATTGCATCCGCCTTATTGTGTCATATCACTGGTTTGTTACCCAAGTCGCGTTCCTCTTGTAGCTCTAGTTGAGTCGCACTATCGTGCTTATCACCCTTAACTACTAATCCTCTCTATTTTGGTGTCCAGAGAACCTTATGGCTCGCACCCTCCAGCAATTGCTGTGGTTGTGGTTACTTTTCCCCTTCAGCCCAGCACAGCACATATCATATTGGAGCCCACCATGAGGGGCTGCAAGTCAAGATTACATCTAGACACCACTACAACCTTCATTCGTGAAGATGCACAAGCTTGTCGACAATTGAAGTGCTACGAGATGAACTCGGACAATGTGTCGGCCCACTGCATTATTCTCCACCTTTCACACATTCCCCGCTCACAGAAGAAGAACTAATCTTAACCCCACGTGCTTCATCTCCTGTAGACTCATCATTCTTCTCAGCACCCAGCACTTTATCTTCACCTTTGATCTCGACTATCACCCTGACTCTATCCCACCAAACCAATCACCAATCCAACTCACATACCCCACCCCATATCACACCAATGGCAACTCAGTATGTGATGCCTGCACGAGGTGACAGGACCACACCAAAATTTGACCCAAAATGCCCTTGCGACCTCCAACAATACTTTGAAGATCTCAAATTCCACTTCGATCTCGTGCAAATTCAAGATAATCAAGCATGTAAAATTCATGCATGACACTATGTCGACGTAGACGTCCAGGACCTCTGGGCGATGCTTCCAACATATAAAGACATGGCTAAAACATATGAAGACTTCAAAGTGGAGATCTATGAACAATACCCTGGGTCCAAAGTCACTTGGAAGTGGACCCACGCGGATTTATTGTTTCTAATACAAGAACACAGACTATTGGGTATGCAGTTGCTAGGCGACTTTGCTGACTACCACAGACAGTTCATAGTCATTGTGGGTTTCCTGTGGAGTGCCCAGCGACTCTCAGAATACAAGCAGGGTAACCACTATGCTGAAGGCTTCCCACCTGGTTTGTGGGAATGCATTGCTCTACGTTTACAGATAGTCCTACCACAACATGATCACAAAAACTCGTATCTGCTCAAGGACATAGAGGCAGCAGCACACTATGTGCTTCATGACATGACGTCGGCGATTCGCACAACAGGCCTGACACCACCTGCAACTACTTCTACCACTTCACCGCCCACTACTAACATTAAAATAGAACCGCCCAGAGTACCCGATATGGACACTTGGGCTCAGGTGATCACCAGAGTGCTCAAGTCCCAATGCATGACATGCCCACAGCTACAAGGTACTGCACCACTGTGCGAGAATGGTAATGCGTGCAATTTCTGTGGCGAGATGAATCACTATATCTGTGAATGCCTAGTCATCAACGACTACATCATGCAGGGTAAGATTAGTCAGAATGCTGATGGAAAAGTTGTACTGCCCACAGGGATCTTTGTGCCTAGAGGCATTACAGGATGATGGTTGCACAACCATGTCAATGAGTGGCACTGCCAAAATCCAGGAAACATCAGCACAGGTCAAATGATGCTAAACGTGCAGGCAATGAACAGCTGTGATTTTGATAACAGGGGCACCAGTTTGTATCAGCTGTTGAAGGATGAGTGCATTGCAAATCTCGAATGTGAGTTGTATAACTTGCACCGTGCACAGGTACCCTTCCAGCCTACCATCAGGATGCGAAGGCAGTGCACAGAAGAGAATTCTGCATCAGGTGACAACTCTTGTGATGCACCTGAGGTACCTCTGCCTTGTCAATCTAACTCACGTGCACCACAGGTGACTCGGGAGTTGATGCCTCTTCAGGCTGAGACTACTCAGTCTGCAACCCAAAACGACAATGGTCCACCTATTCACCCTTTTGCCCAGGCTTGAGATGCAACTATTCCTGTGCCTGTGTCTGCCAATCCCACGCCATCACATGTTGCACCCATACAGAGAAGAACTGACAATGTATACCATGTAGATCTGCTGATTCACGACAAAGCCCACACAGCAGAAGTATTCCAACGCACTATGGAAACACCGATAACTATCACCCATCGCCAGCTTTACTCCATTGCCCCAGAAGTCCACTACCAAGCTCAGGAAGCGATGATGGCAAAGAAGGTTCCCATCAACCCTGTTCCTATGGCAGCTGCCAACTGCTAAGAGCGGCCTATTGGACGGTCTTAGGGAAGGTCTAAAATGTTACTCCTGGTAACCAAGGTTTGGATATTGGCTTGATGAACGTAATAGAGATTCCAGATGACGATGAAGAGTGGGATTAATGATATAGTTATGAGGATGATTCCACCGATAACGATACGCGGATCCAGTTTGAATTTAGTGTAAGATGTCTTAATGAGTTTTAGAGTTCTTAGACTTAGTTCTGAAAGAAATGAGGTTGTAGCGAGCTTAGATCAAGCGCAGTATAGGAGAATCCCTAGATTGCGAAGTTGACAAGACTGGGGTTTAAGACCGCCAGTTTGTCAACTATTTATACAAGAATTGAGAACTAAGTATAGTAAGGTTGCACAGTAAGGCGCAGTAAGGCGCAGTAAGTAAACGAATATGCGCAGTAAATATGAGTCCATGTGATATAAGTGGCTCAGCCACAAGCGCGACATGAACATGAGATAAACAAAGGTAAATAAAGACGAGAAAGGAGAGTCCTTGCTAATTGTATAGTAATAGTCCTTAGCAAGTAAATGTTATAATAAATAAAAGAAAGATGAAAGAGAAAAGATAAGTCTAATATAGTACTTGGAGCTATGCTCACACTTAAGTATGTAGATACTTAAGTACTATAAAAGAGAAGAGAGAATGATAAGTCCTTACTAAGTAAAGTGGAGCTAAGCTCACACTTGTAGTAATAATACTACACTTTACTATAGTAAGTAAGATAAAAGAAAAAGAGGAAAAAAAAGAAAAGAAACGCGTTATGAGGTGCCAAAGCAAGTGCCTCGTAACACCAACTACGTGGAGGAGGATGATAACAAAAACAACATCATCGATAGCTATGCTCAGACCATCTCCGACAAGAAGGTGTGTCGCCTCGTGCATGACATGCCACACAAATTCGAAGAAGCAGTCACGTCTAGTCAGCGCGGCAAGCCTATCATTGTCCCAGACCCATACAAAGCTTACCTTAGCGAGTTTCTGCCTGGCCAGCCACCAGACTTGCTCATAGTCATGAAGGAGTCAGCGTCGCTGCATTCCATATTGCTGCTGGTCAACAACAATCAACAAATAGAAAGCATAATTGATCCGGGGTGCCAAGTAATCGCTATGTCAGAAGAGGTTTGCCATTCGCTTGGACTAATTTATGACCTGAGTGTGGTCCTAAATATGCAGTTGGCAAACAGTGAAGTTGACAGGTCACTTGGCCTCACACATAATGTTCCATTTTTATTTAAAGACATCACACTATATCTGCAGGTCCATGTCATCAGAAGTCCTGCATACAACATCTTACTCAGGTGACCATTCAACATATTAATGCAAAGCGTTGTTCGCAACTTTGGTAATGAGGATCAGACGATCATGATCCATGATCCTAACATGGGGTCATTGGTGACTGTCCCTACACTGCTGCGTGGGTCCTGTCAGTTCCAGTTTCACCAAAAGGAAGTCTCGGGTTTTTGCAATTTGAGGATCTGACTGCATGTCAGGGAGATCACGAAAATAATGATGTGTTTGTTTGCACTGACCCCATTCCCATTCTTCATCTTTACACTACATATCCCACTCCATCTGCACTTCCAGCTTCTGCATTTCTTGATTTGTCAGACTCCACTGTTGCCATGTACAGGAAGAAAAAGTACAAGCTGGTAGCAAAGAAAGTACACCCGGTTATGGCTGATCTCCCGGTGCGCTTTTGCATTATTTGTGATATACGCAGTGACCCACTTGCATCAATTCCTATACTTTCACACAATCCTCCACCGTTTATTCCAGTTGGACACTATACTAATGAACAAAGAGATATCATAGACAGAGCACACGAAGGCGACTTCCTATGGCCTGCTGAGCACGATCTCATGCATCACTTTATGTGCTTGCAGCACTTAGGTTTTGCATGGGATGACTCTGAGCGAGGACATTTCTGGGAGGACTTCTTCCCACCCATTGAAATCCCGGTCATAGAGCACAAGCCTTGGGTACAGCACAACATCCCCATTCCACCAGGTATCTATGATGAAGTATGTTGCCTTATTACCAAAAAGATTGCGGCTGGTGTCTACGAGCCATCCAACTTGTCATACCAATCTTGCTGGTTTTGTGTCATCAAAAAGGATGGTACCAGTCTTCGGATTGTGCACAGTCTTGAGCTGCTTAACACAGTGACAATCCAACACTCTGGTGTACCTCCGTTCACCAACCTCCTCGCTGAGCAATTTGTGGGACATGTTTGTGGTGCGACATTGGATCTATATGTTGGTTATGACGAACAGTTGCTCACGGAATCATCATGAGATCTAACCACTTTCCAGTCACCATTTGGCGTGTTGTGTCTTGTCACCCTTCTGATGGGGTGGACAAATTCCATTCCTATTTTCCATGAAGACGTTACTCACATCCTACAGTCCAAAATCCCGCACATCACAGTACTGTTTATTGATGATGTATGGGTGAAAGGTCCTGACACTGATTACCGCAACGCTGACGGTAAATGTGAAACAATCCCTCAGAATCCCGGCATCCAATGCTTCATTTGGGAGCACTTTCAAAATCTTAACCGCATAGTCCAGTGAATGAAGTATGCTGGAGGTACATTCTCAGGGCACAATATGGTGCTCTGCACACCGAACTTCAATGTTGTGGGACATCATTGTACTCCAGAAGGTCATATCCCTGAGGAATCGTGCATTGCGAAAATATCCAATTGGGGTCCATGTTGCGATCTCTTGGACATCCACACATTTCTTGGCACCATTGGTGTCCTTCACATCTTTATTCGCAATTTCACACATCACGCTCACACTCTCACCATGCTTACTCACAAACTCCAATCCTTCATCTTTGGTTCAGAGCAGCTAGCCATGCAAGAAGATCTCAAACAAGCTGTTCTCTTGTCACCCGCACTCAGGCCCATTGACTATCATTCATCTGCACCCATTATCCTTTCAGTCAACACTTCATATATCGTGGTCAGCTTCATCCTCAGCCAGGAAGATTTGGAAAACAATGTGTGATGCTATTTCACGCGTTTTGGTTCAATAATGCTTAATGATCGAGAGTCGTGCTTTTCACAAGCAAAACTCAAGATCTACAGTTTATTCTGCACATTGTGTGCATTGAAGCTCTACCTCATAGGCGTTCGAAACCTCTTCATCGAAGTTGATGCATGGTACATAAAAGGCATGCTAACCAATCCAGATCTTATGCCTTCTGTGAGTATCAATAGGTGGATCATCGGTATCCTTGCATTTCACTTCATGCTAGTACATGTACCTGGAGTGGTCCATGGTCCAGACGGACTGTTGTGATGACCCTCACAGCCTGGTGATCTGCCAGAGGACAATGATGAAGGAGAATTCGATGACTGGATCGATCGCTTTTACAGTTTCATACACATTATTAACCCACCATTCCTGCATCTCTGCACCACTCCACAATTCCTCACTGTGTTAGCTAACAGTATACCAGAAACCACAATGGAAGGTGAGGCAATATTGCAACCAGATGAGGAAAACGCACCTACGGAAGTGATTCCACAAAAAGCTGCTGCACTATGGCAGGACGAGCGACTTCTTGCCATTTGTGCATGGCTGGACGACTTACAGCACCCAGCTGATATTGATGATGCACAGTATGTGTGATTCATCCATTATTGTACTGAATTCTTCATAGTCACAGGGTGACTTTGGCGAAAAGACCCACATGGCCAGCACAAAGCAGTCCTCTTCTATGAGGAGCAATTACCCATTCTGTGATCTGCTCACGATGATATTGGTCATCAGGGTATTTATGCAACGTGTGCATTAATTTGTGAATGCTTCTGGTGGCCTCAATTGCTGCAAGATGTCGCCTGGTTTGTACAGACATGTCACATCTGTCAACTGTGGCAGATTAGGAACATTTTGCTGCCTCCAATGGTTGCAACACTGGTGCCCTTATTTGCCAAAATGTACATGGACTCCATGCATATGCCCCCATCAGGTGGATATAAGTATATTGTGCAAGGTCGTTGCTCGCTCACACATTATCCAGAGTTTTGCATGCTGCGCTCTGAGATGGCTAAATCCCTCAGTGATTGGATATTCAAAGATATTCTTTGTCATTGGGGAGCGCTGATGGACATTGTCTCAGACAATGGTGTGCCATATGTTAAAGCACTAGATTATTTGGCACAATGGTATCATATTCGGCATATTCACATTTCTGGTTACAATTCACATGCCAACGGCATCATCGAGCATCCACATTTTGATGTACACCAGGCATTGTTCAAGGCTGCGGATGGTGACCAGTCAAAATGGTCTCAGGTTGCATACTCTGTGTTTTGGGCTGACTGCATTACAATTCATAGGTGCATGGGGTATCCCCCTTATTTTGCCATTACTGGCACACACCCTATCCTACCCCTTGACATCACCGAAGCTATATATCTCATTCCACCACCAGATTCTATTTTGTCTACCACCGATCTCATTTCTCGCAGGGCGATTGTGCTCCAGAAGTGTCAAGAGCATCTCATGGAGTTACACTCCACAGTATTTGACACGTGACGGGAAGCTGTGGCCAGATTCGAGTGCGAATTTGATGCAACTATCCACAATTTTGACTTCCAGCATGGCACTCTTGTCCTCATCTGTCATACTGCTATTGAAAAGGTGTTAAACCACAAGATGTGCCCTCACTACCTCAGGCCTCTTGTCGTACTCTCATGTAATAGAGGCGGTGCATATATACTCTGCGAACTTGACGGTGCAGTTCTAGACAGGCCTATCACTGCATTTCATGTCATCCCCTATTTTGCATGACAGGAGATTCTCTTGCCTCCCCTCGACGACCTCATCGACATCATGACAGATCACCTCTGTCAACTGGAGTCTACTACATTAGATGACATTGAGGAGCAAGTTGTCAACTGCAACTAGAAATGCATCTCTTTATTCCCCTTTCTCTTTAATTCTTTTCTATACAGTTTTTCTCCCTTTTATGTGCTCACAAGTTTCTCACAAGTCCCTTTATTTTCACCCTCTTGTTTTATATTGTAGGCTTCTAAAATGTACAAGGTGACGACAAAATTATACACATGGCACGCACGGTGACCATCACTCCCACTCCTTTCCCTTGCCTTTTGACCCCACTGCCTTCCAATGCATTGTGCTGCACTCCAGGCTCTGCTGCTCTTGCTCCACAAGTTGTGTGCATATGATCTGGATTTCAGCCTCCAGCAGGTGCATGGACCGATTGATGGAGAGATGCTGCAGCCCCAGCTCAGTGTACCATGTCTCATACCATTGAAGGGCCCCCCAGTTTGTGGCTTCCATTGCATTGCTGTTTTGGTAGTTGAGTTGCAGCAGGGCCATCAGGAAGTCAACGCCCATGGATGCGCCCACTGCTGGCAGGGACGCCTCAGATGCAGACTGCAAGCATGTGATGGAGTGACTAGGCCTGGCTGCCTTGCTGCTGTCTTGTATGAAGAGTGGTGTTGGTGACCATGGTTCTGTGACTGGCTGATTAGTGTACCTGTTGTGCCATGCCAAGTCAGGGACTTACCTGCTGAGGCCAACCAGTCTGGCCGTTCTGCGAACTTGCAGTGTTGCTGCTGCTGCACACACCTCACACATTGCCCTGCCTGCTCGTACCACTGGCACTCACTCTCTGCATGTTGGCAGTGGCCACATGGCTTCTTCGCCTGAGAAGTGTCAATCATGCTGAGGTGAAGTTGTTGAAAGGGGTACATACCTGCTGTGTTGGCCCCACATCTGTCTGCTTCTGCCCTTGCTGCTTTGCTGTGCTGGTGACCATCTTTGGGGTCATCATGCCTGCACATGCACATTTTCATTGGTGTGGTGTGGTGTCTTCGTCCACATCCTCCACACTGTGTTTTGAGGCCGTCAATGTAGTCAAGCTGGTTGGGTCTGCCATATCTTCCCTGGCCTCATCCTCCTCCTCAGTGCCCTCCTCATCATCAATGTCCTCGTCATCAGTGTTGTCAATGTCGATTGGCTCCAGGGGCATGGGTTGCTTGCCTTTGGCCACCTGTTGGGCCACTGTGCACGCCTTGACACCTGACTCTTGTATCTGTGCCTGCCCATACTGTGGTGGAGGCAGCATGACCTTGGGCTTCTGCCCATGCATTCTGGCCCATGCCTGCGACGATGCCCATTCAACCTGTGGTGCTGGCAGGTGTTCCTCAGCTGTGCCTGGTGCATCCCCTGTTGCCTCCCATTCCCCCTCCTCCTGTGGCACCAGCTCTGCTCCCTCCTGTGTCATGCGCTCTGCCTGGGCATGTTCCTCAGCTGTGCACTCTTCATGTTCCCAAGCCTTGCACTCCACCAGCTCCTGCGCCTCCTGCTTCACACGTTCCCAAACCTCATGCTCCACCTGCTCCTGCACCTCCTGCTCTGCATGTTCTCGAGCCTTGCACTCCACCTGCTCCTGCACCTCGTGCTCCACCCATTGTCGTGCCTCATGCTCCTCGTGCTCTTGTTCAGCAGCTGCCTCGAGTTTGAGCTTGTGCTCAAGTACCTTGTCGGCCTGCCTGGCCCACTCTGTGAGCTGCACTGGCAGCAGGAAGTCGTGTGCCCAGCTCTCCCAGCTTGCTTCAGTGACAGGTGCCAGGACACTGTGCACACCTTCTACAAAAAAGGCAGCATCGGCTTCCATGCCCCTGTGCTGCTGGTGTTGCCCCTATGCATCATCCATGAGTCTCATGTGTCCATGTGCACATTTGCATCTACATTACGTACCAAGAGGTGCCCTGTGCCCACCATCCACAATTGATATGTCTCCTTGGTTTAGGGCAGGAGTAACTGCGCCTTCACACTTGCTGCATGTCTTTTCGTCCCCCTTCCGTGTTGTATTTTTCACTTCCTTTCATGTTTACTGTTTTTCTTTTCTTTTCTTGCTCCACTCTTCAAAAAAAAAAAAAAAAAA
>QLPN01004706.1:1020-12940 GCA_003314395.1 Albatrellus ellisii | reverse complement strand
ACACTGGACCCTCGCATTATTATTGGTGGTATCATCCTCATTTCGATATCATTAATCCCCTTCTACATCGTCATTAGGAAACTCTATTATGTGCATCAAATGTGCATTACTACTCTAGTTACCAGGAGTAACAGTATAGACATTCCCTAAGACCGTCCAATAGGCCGCTCTTAGCAGGAGGTGTACTACACATGGACAGCAGGCACCACAATGCTCTTGGTATGTGACACAAGGCACTGGCTGGACAGCAATGCTGACCTGGGGTGCACAGGAACTGCACTGGCAGTGTAACAGCATGGCAGCTGATGCAGTGTTCTTCTTGGAAGGCATCTGCAACATTGTGGCTGTTGCGAGGCACTTACTTAGGCACCTTGTAATGATTTTCTTTTTTCCTTTTCCTTTTTCTTTTATCTTACTTACTAGTAAAGTGTAGTATTATTACTACAAGTGTGAGCTCAGCTCCACTTTACTTAGTAAGGACTCTATTTCTTTTCTCTTTTATAGTACTTAAGTATTTACATACTTAAGTGTGAGCTTAGCTCCAAGTACTATAAAAGACTTATCCTTTCCTCTTTTATCTTTCTTTATTTTATTATAACATTTAATTGCTAAGGACTATCACTATATGATTAGCAAGGACTCACTTTTCTCACTTTTGTTTATCTTTGTTTACTTCTCATTCATTTCATGCTTGTGGCTGAACCACTTGCTATATACCTGGATGCATCTTAGGTCATGTGACTTTGTTGATTGCTGTGCAATCATTGTTGATCCATGAACCTTATTTACTTGTACTATCTTTAGCACTCTGGATTTGTATAAGTAGTTGAAAGACTGGTGGTCTTAAACCCCAGTCTTGTCAACTTCACAATCTAGGGATTCTCCTGTACTGCACTTGACCTAAGCTCACTATAAGCTCATTTCATCTCCAAGAACTAAGTCTAAGATCTCTAAGCATCACTAAGACATCCTAAACTCATCACCCTGGATCCTTGTTTAGTAATAGGCAGTATCATCCTCATCACTATCTCATTGATCCCACTCTTCATCATCATTAGGAATGGTTACTACATTTATCAAGCATGTATCAATTACCTTGTTACTGGGGTATTATTGTTTCAGACCTTCCATAAGACCATCCAATAGGCCACTCTTAGCAGTGGCAGCTGTAGCCCAATGGGACTGGCTGAGGTGGACATGTGAATCCCTCCTGCTGGCACAGGTTGAGGAATACACCTGAGTGGCCAAGAATGTGGTCAAGTGTGAGCTGGAGCTTGATGAAGCTGCAGAATGTGAATGTGAGGAGTGTGAGACATGGGAACACATGGAGCAGGAGGCATGGGAGCTAGTGGAGTGTGAGGCACATGAGTGAGTGGAGTGTGACATGTGCAAACAGGCAGAATGTGACAAGGTTGAATGACTGGCAGCCCTGGCACATGAGCTGGTGGAGTGGGATGAGGTTGAGTGACTCACAACCAAGGAGCATGTGTGGGTTGAGTGGCCAATGTGGGAAATCATGGAGGCCAAACTGCAGGCACCATCAGCAGGTATTGACATGCATGGGCAGCAGCATGAAGTCATAATACCTGTCCAGCCACAGAGTGTTGGATTTCATCTGTCATTTGTGCCACTGAGCAGTTCTTGTTACTATATTTCTTTATCTGCATCTTATCCTCTTATCTATCTTATCTGCATATCATCTATATCTAATCACATCCATCTTATCTTCCCATCTCATCTCTCTTATCTCTATCTGTGGCTCTGCTCTTACATCTTGATCTGGCCAAGCTCTTCTTCTGCTTTAAGCAGTTCCTTTGTCTTAGTCTTTGGAGCAGAGCTAGAACTCTATAGTTTCATCTCCATATCTACTCTTTCCCCCATCATCTTAGTTTCTCTCTAAGTCTTTCTATACTATGGAAAGCACCTCTTCTACACTCTGTACCCTCATGTCTGGTGCTACCTCTTACTCTGTGGCTCTGCTCTGGCTCTGCTCTCTCTGCATCTCCCCTCTGTCCACAATGAATCCCATTGTCAAGCTGCTTCTATTTCTCTCTTATTTTTCTTCATTTTTCCTATATTTCTTATGTCTTTATTGTCATAGATCTTATAATTGCTCATGATCTACCAAAGTGATTCTCATGGTCATGCATTCTATTTGTTCATATTTATTGGTTGATGATGCACCAGTTTGCTGATCTCCAATTGGCCTGATTATGAAGTAGTTATGACTCTTTTTCTCACTGTTGCTGCAGCACCTTACTTACTGTTCTCACACTGACTGTGGAGTGCTTACTTATTGTTCCCACTGTTGCTGTGCTTATTGTGCAGCACTGATGTGTCCCTTCTATTATTAGCTATGACCTCATCTATTCTTGTTCTCATATTCTGGCCCTATAGTGTATAGCATGGTCTGTGCACTAATTCCAGTACTATAAATACAGTAGTCCACTTAGTTTGTTATCCCCAGTTTTGATCATCTGGGATATCTGCTAGGTGCAGTAGCCTTTAGTCCCTTTCTTGTCTTACCTTACTGATTATATATCTGGGATATCTGCTAGGTTCTAAGCATAATTGCCCTTTTGTTTTAGCATCTTTGTTGTTTGGCTTCAACATAGTGTTGGCCTCACACCCATGCTGTTCATCTTCTTCCTAGCCACCTGCCCATTCCTGTGTCATCACAGAAGCCCCTCTGGATGCAGGCATTGGGCAAGTGGCAGGTGCACAAGGTCACTCCAGTGTGCACAAGGAAGCTGGTGGCCATGCAAGTGCCATGAAGCTTGCCAACAGTCGACAAGGACAGCCAAGAGGCCAGCAGTGAGAGTGAGGATGATGAGGATGCCACCAGTGGGGATGATGACGACAATGAAAACAACAAGGAGGGTGGGGATGAGCTGGCAGCCTCCATGACAATGGCTGGGATGATGCTGGCAAAGCATGGGCTGGAGGGTGCAACAGATGATGTGACACCCTGCCCCACAAAATGCACATGGACAGAGATGATGATGATGGGCATAGTTGTGACTCAGTGATATGGGTGGAAGTGAACTGACATGGGGCCAACTTGGCAGGTAAGTACTTGCTCTTCAGTCTTGGTTATGGAACTGATGCATCACAGGTGATGAAGTCATGTAGCCTGTGCTGGTGCATGAAGAGTGCCTGCATGTGGTATGAGCATGCAGGGCACTGTATCAAATGCATGCATCAGTGCAAATGCTGTGAAGGCATGGCACAACTACACTGGTCAGCAGCAACTGGTGAGTACTTGCAGGGTCTCATGATGCAGGGAGCACTAATCCTCTTGTAACAGACCTGTGGGGCATGATACCTCTCTTCATACTGGGGAGCAGTGACACAGTGGGACCAAGTCACACTGCCATGCATGTGTGCACAACTTTGACCCTCACCCTCCCAGATTTGTCTCCAGGGTGTGTCAGCTATGACAGAAGTGATGACATCACAGCAGTCTTGGGCTGGGAGACCCTCCAGTGGCACCAGGCATACCACCTGTCCTTGCAGAGACAGTGACTCATGATTGACTAGTCACTTCTAGTGGTAGAGGCTGAGATCAAAGAGGTGCATGCATGGCTCGAAGTGCTAGAGCAACAGAGTCTGGAGCACAGCAAGGTACTGCAGAAAGTGGGTAGTGCAAAGGGCAAGGGAAAGGGAAGAGAGTAACTAGTCAGTGCACACACATTTTTCACTTTTTGTATAGTGCCAACCTGCATAATATAGAGAAATAAAATGGTGACAGTGAGAGAGCACATGGAAGAACTGGAAACAAATATGAAAACTTGATAGGGAAAGAAAGAAAGAATGAAAGAAAGAAAGAAAGAAAGAAAGGAAGAAAGAAAGAAAAGAAACACATGCTTAGTCACACTCTTCATTGTGTTCTTCAATGTCATTGAGAGTGGTAGACTCTAGGTGATGGAGATGATCTGTCATGACATCTATAAGGTCATTGAGTGGAGGCAGGGAAATTGCTTATCATGCAAAATAGGGGATGCTGTGATAGGTCTGTTGAGGACTGAACTGTCAAGTTCACATAGGATATATGTGCTGCCTCTGTTGCATGAGAGCATGACAAGGGGTCCAAGGTAGCAGGGGCACATTTTGTGGTTTAATGCTTTTTTGATGGCAGTATGGCAGATGAGGATGAGATTGCTGTGCTGGAAGTCAAAGTCATGGATAGTCACATCAAATTTGCATTTGAATCTGGTCACAGCTGTCCATCACACATTGAACACTGTGGAGTGTAGCTCTGTGAGATGCTCTTGTCACTTCTGGAGCATGATTGCCCTTCAAGAGATAAGATTGGTGGTGGATAAAACTGAATCTGGTGGCAGAATGAGGTATATAGCTTCAGTGATGTTGAGGGGTAGGATAAGGTGTGTGCCAGTAACAGCAAAATAAGGGGAACACCCATGTGTCTACAAATTGTAACACAGTCAGCCCAAAATATGGAATATGCAACCTGAAACCATTTTGACTGGTCACCATCTGCAGCCTTGAACAAAGCCTGGTGCACATCAAAATGTGGATGCTTAATGATGCCATTAGTGCATGAATTGTAACCAGAAATGCAAATATGTTGGATGTGATACTGCTGCACCAAATAGTTGAGCACTTTGACATATGGCATGCCATTGTCTGACACAATATCCATCAGTGCTCCCCAGTGACAAAGAATATCTTCAATAATCCAGTCACTGAGGGATTTTTCCATTTCTGAATGCAACATGTGAAACCCTGGATAATATGTGAGCAAGCAGCAACCTTGCACAATATATTTATATCTGCATGATGGAGGCATGTGCATGGAATCCATGTACATTTTGGCAAATAAGGGCACCAGTGTTGCAATTGTCAGAGGCAGCAAGACATTCCTAATCTGCCACAGTTGACAGATATGGCACATCTGCACAAACCAGGCAACATCTCACAGCAATTGAGGCCACCAGTGTTGAAATTCCCTTTTGGTATTTTACTGTGTGCTCCTTAACCACATGACTGTGTTGTGTTATTTTACTTACACACTCTGTCCTCATGGTCTGGCATGCACCTTAGGGCTTTTTCCTCCTGGTCTGTGCACCATGTACTTAGGTACTTAGGGTCTGGGTCTGGGACATTACTAGTCAGTTGATTATCTTCTTGTTCCACTGTCATGGACATGCTCCTTGTTCTTTACTACTCTTATTTCAGCACAATGATAGTGCTTCTCTTTCTTCTTGGGCTCTTGCCCCCACTCTACCCACTGTCTCCCTTCAGACCTCCTTGAGTGGAGTGTTCCAGCCTTAAGGACTGCTGCACTGATCATCACACTTTCAACAACCAGAAGTGTTCATGAATTAATGTACATGTCACATAAATACCCTGATGACTGATATCATTGTGCACAGATTGCAGAATGGGTAATCATTCCTCATAAAAGAGAACTGCTTTGTGCTGGCCATGCAGGTCTTTCCACCAGAGCCATCCTGTAACCATGAAAAATTCAGTACAATAATGCATGAATCTGGCATACTGTGCATCATTGACATCAGCTGGATGCTGCAAATTGTCCAACCACACATGAATGGTGAGAAGTCACTCATTCTGTCACAGTGCTGCAGCATTTCATGGAATTGGTTCAGTTGGCACATTTTTGCCATCAGGTTAAGACACTGCTGGGGGTTCTGATATGCTGTTAGCTAAGATGGTGAGGGATTGGGAAGTGGTGTGGAGATGTGGAAATGGTGGGTTAATAATATGCATAAAACTGTAAAAGCAGTTGATCCATTTGTCAAAATCCTCTTCATCATCAACCTCAGGCTTATCACCAGGCTGCAAAGGCCTCTGTGACAGTCCATCTGGACCATGGACCACACCAGGTACACACACAAGTGTGAAGCAAAATGCAAAGATACCAATGATCCACTGATTGATACTCACAGAAGGTGTGAGGTCTGGGTTGGCTTGCATGCCTTTGATATACCAGGCATCAACTTTGATGAAGAGATTTCAAATGCCTATGAGGTAGAGTTTTAACATGCACAGGGCATGGAATAAGCCATAGATCTCAGGCTTTGCTTGTGAAAAACATGACTGTTGATTGTTAAGTGTTATTGAGCCAAAATGTGTGAAATAGTGATGTCCATTGTTTTCTGGATCTTCTTGGCTTAGGATGAAGCCAACTGCTGATGAGCATCATGTGCATATAACACCAGAAAATGACTATCAGCAACATCAGGCAAACACAGTGATGTTAACATGCCACACACAACAATCATCCACAGTTGCATTAATTGTGCATTTACTAAGGTGTCAGACTATAGGACTGGGTTTGCCTGATGAGGAGCAGGACTGATAAGATGTATAGGCCAAGATGTGGTCCATGGAGTCATGAGTTGCACAGTCAGCATTTGGTGTGATTGGTGCTTTTCCTTTTTCACTCATCCATTATAGTATGATACTTTATTTGTTTGTGTCCAGGCTCCACCTCATTTCAAATATCCCTATGATCAACCCTATGTTGTACATTTTCTGTTTTGTTTTGTTGTGCTCCAGCCTTGGAGCTAGACTTGTATTTAGATAGTGCATCATCAGTCAGAACAAACAGATTTCCCCTGCCCACAATTTGACTTCTCTTCCCTGTCTGAGCCCATTTGTGAAAAAGCACATTCTGATCTTCCCTCTGCATATCTCACTATCAAGAAAGTGTGCATTCCTCATAGGTCGTGTCTATTATTGCATTGTGTTCCCCATTGTGTTGCATTGCATTCTCTATTGTGTTCCCCCTTGTGTTGCATTGTGTTCTCTTTATCTTGTCATATCACTTGTTTGTTGCCCAAGTCACATTCCCTTTTGTCACCCCAGTCACATCATGCTATTGTGCATTTTGCTCTTAACTACTAACACTCTCTACCTTGGTGTCTAGAGAATCTTACGACTCACACCCTCCAGCAATTGTTGTGGTTGTGGTTGTGGTTGTTATTCTCCATCAGCCTGGCACAGCACATATCAGTGTGCAATTTCTGTGGTGAGATGAATCACTATATTTGTGCCTAGGGGCATCACTGGAAGATGGTTATGCAACCATGTCAACAAGTGGCACCACCAAAACCCAGGAAATGTCAGTGCTGGTCAGATGATGCTAAACATGCAGGCAATGAGTGACTGTGTGTTTAATAACAAGGGTGCCAGCTCATATCAGCTACTGAAGGACAAGCATATCACAAATCTAGAGTGTGAATTGTATACCTTGTATTGCATGCAGGTACCATTCCAGCCTACCATCAGGACATGAAGGCAATGCACAGAAGAAAATCTTGCAGCTGATGACAATTCTTGTGATGTGTCTGAGGTACCTTCATCTCAACAGACTAAATCACACACACTGCAGGTGACTTGGGAGTCAATGCCTCCTCAGGCTGAGACTACTCAGTCAGCAGCTCATAACAATAATGGTCCACCAGTTCACCCTTTTGCCTAGGCTTGAGACACAACAATTCCTGTGCCTGTTTCTACTAATCCCATGCCATCATGTGTTGTTCCTGCACAGAGAAAACATGACAACATGTACCACATGGATCTGCCTATTCATGACAAAGCTCATGCAGCAGAAGTCTTCCAATGTACCATGGAAACACTGATAACTATTTGTCAGGATGCATTATTTTTCTTTTCATTTTTACAATTTTCATTTATCTTATCCGATTAGATCTTTCGCGATAATCTATGACTCATTCATGATTCATCACTGGGCCAATTACTCATTACTTATGACACATATTCTCACAATGACTGTGCAATGCTGCACATTACTTACTGATCATTCTCACACATGCTGTGCATGACATCATGCTATCCTCACTACTATACTTCGAATGCCTGCCCTACAGTGACATACGCAGTCTGTGCGCACAGGCATTTACTATATATACTATACTTCATAGTGTACTTGTTCTCTAGCTTAGTACTTCTGAGATATCTGCTTCATAGTGAGTTAGTCTCTTGAATACTATCATCCTTTTTCCCTATCCTCCTCTAAGTTCTGTTGTGTGACCTCACTAGTTGTGTTGGCCTCACACTATCACCCATCATCAGCTTTACTCCATCACCCAAGAAGTCTGCTACCAAGCTCAGGAGGCAATGATGGCAAAGAAAGTTCCTGTCAACCCTATCCCCATGGGAGCAGCAAACTACATGGAGGAGGACAACAACAAAAACAACATTATTGATAGCTATGCTCAGACCATTTCTGACAAAAAGGTTTGTCACCTAGTGCATGATATGCCACATGAATTTGAAGAAGTGGTAGTGTCTAGTTGGCATGGCAAGCCTATCATTGTTCCCAACCTATATGAAGTGTACTTGCATGAGTTCCTGCCTGGCCAGCCACCAGATTTGCTCATAGTTGTGAAAGAGTCAGTGTTGTTGCATTCCATATTGCCACTTGTCAACAACAACCTACATGTCAAGAGTATTATTGACCTGGGATGCCAAGTTATCATGATGTCAGAAGAGGTTTGCCATTTGCTTGGCCTAATTTATGACCCAAATGTGGTCTTAAATATGCAGTCAGTGAATGGTAAAGTTGACAGGTTGCTTGGTGTTGACATGTGATGCTCTTTGCACCAGACCCATGCCCTGTACTTACTTTACATCAGCATAGTCTGTGCACTGGTCCTTATAGTATATAGGTATTGTAGAAGGGACATTAATATTTAGTTAGTTTTCTACCCTCTCCATAGCAATGGATAGTGCTACACTCTTTATTATAATCTATTCAGCTGTCTTGTTCTGTGCCTTCCTTCTTCTTGGGCTTCTGCTCACTCTGTACCCACTTAATCCTTTCTGTCCTCCTTGAATGGAGTGACTGGTCTTGGGTCAACTGCCACACCACACATCTTGCATTATCACTTGGCCTCACCCATAACATTCCATTTTTATTTAAGGATATCACACTGTACTTGCAGGTTCATGTCATCCACAGCCCCACATATGACATCTTATTAGGGCAACCATTCAACATATTAATGCAAAGCATCATTTGCAACTTTGGTAATGAGGATCAGACAATCACAATCCATGATCCTGACACAGGGTCATTGGTGACAGTGCCTATGTTACCATGTGGGTCCCATCAATTCCAGTTTCACCAAAAAAAAGTATTGGGTTTTTGTGATTTGAGGATCTGACTGAGCATCAGGGAGATTGTGAAAATAATGACACATGAAGTTGTGAGAATGCAGACTCACTTATTTGCAACAATCCCATTCCCATTTTTTATCTTTACACTACAAATCTCACTCTGTCTACACTTCCAGCTTCTGTTTTTCTTGTTTCTTTGGACTCTACTGTTGCTGTGTACAGGAAGAGAAAGTACAAGCTGGTAGTGAAGAAAGTGCACCTGGTTATGGCTGATCTCCTGTTGTGCTTTCACATTATTTGTAATATACATGGTGACCTGCTCACATCAATTCCTATACTTTTACACAATCCTCCACCGTTGGATGCTATACTAATGAATGATAAGACATCATGGACAGAGCACACAAAGGTGAATTCCTTTGGCCCACTGAGTGCAATCTCATGCATCACTTTATGTGCCTACAGTGCTTGGGTTTTGCCTGGGATGACTCCAAGTGAGGACATTTCCAGGAAGACTTCTTCCCACCTGTCAAAATCCCCATTGTAGAACACAAGCCTTGGGTACAGTGCAATATTCCTATCCTGCCAGGTATCTACTGTGTGCACAGGATATGGGAGACAACTGCTATTATCATGAAGGTCAATGCAAAGACATAAGATGTGGCTAATAGCCAGAGGGTGAGAGGGAGCCTCATGGCTCAGACTACAGCAGAGAGTATAAGAGGTCACCAATGCAGTAGGGCAAGGTGATGTGGTTCAAGTACACTGCAGGGAAGGTATGAGAGAATATAGGAATGAGATGTGGAAGGTACTCACTCAGACTGGATGTAAGATGTCTGAGGGAGTAGTGTAGCAAAGTGCTCATCTTATATAGTATTGTGTAGGTAGAGTTGTAATGGAGAATAAAGTAGATTGAACAACTACCATATGCAGTGGGATGTGTGTCATCTGGAGTGTAGTGTGGAGTGGGGAAGTCCTTGGAGATAAAGTGTGAGTCTGAGGAGAGTCCAAGGAGAGAAGTATGTGTATGTATGTGGAGAGAGAAGCCAAACGAAAGTATAGATGGCACACAGCAAATTCAACATCTACAACAAAGTATGTCACCTCATTACCAAAAAGATTGTGGTTGGTGTCTATGAGCCATCTAACTTGTCATACCAATCGCACTGGTTTTGTGTCATCAAAAAGGATGGTACCAGTCTTTAGATTGTGCAGTCTTGAGCCACTCAATGCAGTGACAATCCAACACTCTGGCATACCTCCATTCACAGACCTTCTCACAGAACAATTCACAGGTCACATTTGTGGCATGACATTGGATCTATATGTTGGCTATGATGAGTGATCACTCACAGAATTGTCATGAGATCTAACCACATTCCAATCACTGTTTGGTGCATTTCATCTCATCACCCTTCTGATGGGGTGGATGAATTCTGTTCCCATTTTCCATGAAGATGTTACTCACATTCTACAGTCTGAAATCCCACATGTCACCATGCCATTTATCAATGACATACTGGTGAAAGGTCCTGACACTGATTACTGCAATGCTGACAGTAAATATGAAACAATCCCCCAGAATCCCAGCATCCAACACTTCATTTGGGAGCACTTCCAAAATCTTAACCACATAGTCCAGTGAATAAAGTATGCTGGAGGTACATTCTCAGGGCACAAGATGGTACTCTGCATGCTGGACTTCAACATTGTGGGACACTGTTGTACTCCAGAAGGTCATGTTCCTGAAGAATCATGTGTTGTGAAAATACCCAATTTGGGTCCTTGCTGTGACCTCTCTGATGTTTGCATGTTCCTTGGCACTGTTGGCATTCTTCACATCTTTATTCAGAATTTTACACATCACACACACACTCTCACCATATGCTCACCCATAAACTTCAACCTTTCATCTTTGGTCCAGAGCAGCTAGCAGCACAAGAAGACCTCTAACAAGCCATCCTCTCATCCCCCACACTCAGACCCATCAACTATCATTCACCTGCACCTGTTATCCTTTCAGTTGACACTTCATATATTGTGGTTGGCTTGATCCTCAGCCAAGAAGATTTGGAAAATAATGGGTGATGCTATTTCACATGTTTCAGCTCAATAACACTTAACAATTGAGAATAATGCTTTTTGCAGGCAAAACTCGAGATCTACAGCTTATTCTGCACCCTGCATGCATTAAAACTCTACCTCATAGGTGTTTGAAATCTCTTCATTGAAGTTGATGCCCAGTATATCAAAGGGATGCTAACTAACCCAAACCTTGTGCCTTCTGTGAGTATCAATAGGTGGATTATCAGCATCTGCTAAGAGCGGCCTATTGGACGGTCTTAGGGAAGGTCTATAATGTTACTCCTGGTAACCAAAGTTTGGATCTGAGTTTGATGCACGTAATAGAGGTTCCTGATGACGATGAAGATCGGGATTAATGATATGGTTATGAGGATGATTCCACCAATAACGATACGAGGATCCAGAGTGACAAGTGTAAGATGTCTTTAGCAATGTTTAGTGACTTAGAGTTCCTAGACTTAGTTCTGAGAGAGTGAAGCGAGATTGTAACGAGCTTAGGTCAAGTGCAGTATAAGGAGAATCCCTAGATTGCGAAGTTGACAAGACTGGGGTTTAAGACCACCAGTCTGTCAACTATTTATACAAAACTAGCAATCTAACTATAGTAAAGTTACGCAGTAATGCGCAGTAAGTACGTGTCCATGTGATATAAGTGGTTCAGCCACAAGCGTGAAATGAACTAGAGATAAACAGATGTAAATAAAGA